>JAQGAF010001693.1:0-28424 GCA_034687865.1 Kryphioiulus occultus
TACCGCCGCATTAGGGTGGATACAACCACCATCATTGTAAAATTGAATTTCTTGAAGCTTAAGGCTGTCTTTTGGAAAAGAATTCCAACGTCTGATAGCATTCAAGAAATAAGACCAATAGTATGGACCCGAGTGGGGACACCATCCAGATTGTAGTTGAGTTTGAGCTGCCACGTTTTACACCAGTCTGATAAGACGTCGAAGATGTTAAGTTGTTAAAGATGTTAAGATGATAAGATGTTAAATTTGTTTACTGAACCTGCCACCATGCAGTGTGACACATGTGTAAGCAATATAACAAAAGTCATCCAGCTACTTGATTATGCACCCAACTGACATAAAAATTACTTCCATAACACCCAAAAATTATTTGCATCCACTTTGCCCCAGAACAGTTATTTAGTTTCCATTTGTGTCCAACATATCGAAATGTATCCGAATTCCCATTTTGTATCCATCCTCCCAGCCCTGTAATGACTAACTTCAACTGAATTACACCAGCCGCTGATATGCCTGTTTGTTAACGTGAATTCTTCAAACCAATTTTGCTGTCATGTGATTTTGTAAGTACTACACATGTATAACTGTACAACTAGTATACATGTACCTGCACGTACCATGTGTATGGCACATTTTGTATTTCGGTCGAAGCATTAAATAATGTGCTTCTTAACATGCCCCTAATTTCTTACAATATTTACAGAATACTTTCGCAGTTGCTCATGTACATTCAAGTTTCCAAACAAATTTCAAGCCGTTTTCCGGACAAAACCACATGTGTTTTTCTCATTCTTGTTATTTTCTCGTACCAAATATACGGCAACGTGTGGGGAGTCTATTGGAAATGAGGTGCAACTCTGGTGACGCATTTCGCACTGTATTTGGCGAGAAAACTTATTTCCATGCATGGTCGCACCGCGATTCGTGATTGCTCTTGCACTTCGGGTGCAAAACGAAAAATACCAGCTGATGGAATCCGGGCAATCCGAGTTCAGACGTAATCGAATCCGGGTCGTTGGCTCTGATTTATTTTAAAGTCGCATAACAAGCAATAAGGCGCAATAAAAGGCGCCTCCCAAAAAGGCACAATTGTCGAAAAGGAGCATTTTCTGCATTCGAACAAAAAGCAATTGAAAAATGCGTTTTATTTTTCCATTAGGTACCCGCGCCCAGAGCTCTGGGAGGTGGTTATCTCTCCAGTTGCACCATTTGAATTTTGCCTGCGGGGGAATGGCTTTCACTTGGCTTTAAATAAATCAAAAACGATAATGGAGAGCGCCAGAGCTCTTGCATTATGCTTCATTTCCGAAGTTAAAACATTTCAATATGCAGTCAGATTCCTCCTCGGCCTTACATAAAACATGAAGCCTGCATTCAAATCTTGGAGCGGAAATCTCCATCATGGGCCCGAAATCCTCACTTTCCAAAGACTCCAGTTTAAGTAATTGGCTGGCCCTGCGGCCAGTATTTGCATTGTTCGTTCAGACATTTTGTTTTCTTAGCCGCATGGGAGAATGGGAAAAAACAATAAAACTTAAGTGAAGACGAGGAGGATCTTCGTCGCTTTTCCGCAGAGGACTTCACTCCTCATTTCCTGTTCGTGGGCTGGAACTCCATTAGCGGGCATCTTCCGGTCCGCGACATTCCATGTACGTCCATCCCCAGGGAGTGTGGCAGAGCCTAACTGCTAATAATGTCATCCATTAATTAGTGTGGGAAATGGGAATGACGAACGCAACAGTGGGCTTAGGTCTTGCTAAGGAAAGTAGGTCGCTTGAAAAATCTGAGACATTGTGCACAGCTTGATTAGCAACAATCGACTTTTTCGTGTGGTTCTATCCCACGTGCCATTAATTTTAACTCAGAATATCTACCCGAGTCAGACATTAACTTCGAAGTAAATTTAGCTAAAAACTACAAACGTTATTGAATCATCGTTTCTAATATTTTACAGAGTTCCTCGGGTAAAATTTTAAACTTCCCTGACTTTTTCACTGAAAATGGAAACATATGACACATGGCAGTGAAATGAATACATTTTAATGGGTTGATATAAACAGGAGATGGAACAGAAATTTTCATAAGGAAACAGATAATTTAGATTAGTTTTTAAATTGACAATTTCAGTACTGATTTCTTCCACTCTTGATTTATATGCTAACCAATAACTAATTATGTAAAAGATATTATAAATTCGTTGAATTTTCCAAACAATTCCAGGTTTTCCAGGGTGACATATCTGGCCGAATCTTGAATCAAATTTCCCTGTCTTTTCCATTTTATTTCTAGACAATTTTTGCAAAATTTACGGGAAATTTAAAACATTTCTAACATCTTCACATCAGAATGTGCAAGGCTACGTATTCAGTCTACCAATGTTAAAATTCATGATGTTATCATCCCATTTGTCGCTGCATTTATATTTGTTCAAGATTTTAATGTCACAAAACGAAATTTTGAATTAGATCTAGCCCTGTGGAAGCAGTTTTACTAATCAAACCTGTTCTTCCACAAGAAATTCCAGATATTACACTAATATCCCTAACTTTTGAGGTTATATCAATTGCCCAGACTTTTTTAGGTCATGTCAATTTCCCTGGCTTTTCTAAGACCTTTCCAGGCCAGACATTTTCCAGCTTTTCCAAACGACCAGACACTGTAACATGAACGTTTGTGAGCATGAAATAAATCACACGCAACGCACTATGGCTGCTATGTTTACAGAGTTCTTCAATTGGATACTACAACCTTCAAAATTATAAGTTGCATTTTACATCCTGGCCAAAGTCCACTATAGCGTCTAGAGCAGTTGCTGTAAAATTCATTGATGAGTTTCCAAAGTTTTCTCAACTGATGTGGAAAACAACGAATTTTTTCCAGCATGGGATTGTCAGCCATTCCAGCAGCGACCAACTAGAGAGGTTGAATTATTCGCGAAAAACTGCGCAGAAGACCGCTGAAAATCCTCCGAAAATTGGCGGATTCCCATCACAGATATATGAAATCCTTGCTATTTTTCCACAAGTAATCATAAATAAATTAGAAGCAAGCAGTAGTCCTCGGTGCCCACTTCCATCGCCAGCATCGTCTCTTATTTTCTCGTTGTCATCCTATGGCGCTGGGAGCTGGGAGTAATCCCATCTTATTAAATCTTTGGGAGAACAGTAGTCAGAACGTGTTCCGAACAGTGTTGCGTTCTGCGTTTTACCAGATGCCCGATTTCACTCTCTGTCCGAGCACTATCTCTGTTTATTATTATTGTTATTATTGAAGAGGAAGTTGAATTTATTCACTGGGGAAGCAGGCAGCCTTTTGCCTCCAGTGTGGGGGAAACAGATAGGATGCTCTGCCTCCACTTTGCCAAATAGATCCGGGCAAGAGGAAATCTAACATCCAAATTTAACTAGACAGAGATGCTGCTTTTTTGCATTTTCCGTATTTCGGATTCGTTTGTATTTCTGGCGTGAAACGCTTTGCTTCCGAAACTGGGGCGACATGTGCAGCACCACCTGGAGGGTGTCAACGATTTGAATTAAATTGAAGCTTGACCGTCAAAAAGTGTCATGGAAAATTCCGAATTTGGATGCAAATGTGGTAATCGGTAGCATTTATGGCCAATAATTCAATTACCACATCTTTGTACTAAAGATATACCAAAGAAAAAACGCGATAATTAAAAAACGTGGTTACGTAGAGGGTGGCACCTACATATGTGAAATATGCATATGTAAACTGGTTTTCCATTACTGAGTGGGAAACACAACTATCACCCAGTTTCTAAAACTCGATTTTAGTTCGGTTACTTGAGTATCGTAACACAATACCATGAATTTCCCAAGTTTGCCAGGATAAAATTATTTCCCCGTGACGTTTTGGGTTTCACCATCAACCAGTCTTAAGTAATATGAGTCTGTTCAAGAGTATAAGTAACGTTTTTAATCCATATAGCCGTTGCCTAGGACGAAACTATTCTATTTGAATAATCAAGGATCACACATCATCAAGTATCTAAAAACGCACTTTTTTAATTTGAATTTTACTTCGGAGTGCTTAGATGCTTAATTATAATTTGGCAAAATTCGACGTTGTTGCAATGAAGGTAAATAGAAGGTACCGGTCCTCATATTGGGATTTTTCCACAAATCATGAAACACGGATGTGTGAAAACATTTTCAAAATTTCACTGACTTTCCCAGGTTTCTCGGATCCTGAGGGAATCCTTTACGCTGTACATGTACATGACTAAAGTTATGTTCTGCTACTTAATTTTCTGCAATGTGTTCACAATTTTGAAAAACAATTGCTCTTCACAATGCATGTCGGCAATAATATTTTTTTTCAACTAAGCATACATTGTGAATGTACGGAAAAAATAGTAATTTTTGGCCACATCTCCTTTTTAATTACAACAAATGAACATCTATGGTTTCCCACCAGGGAAAAATTACTGTCTTCTAAAGGGTTGAAAACCGAAATTGTTCCTACGTTTAATTGGAACAAATTTTGGCCCGTGTAAAATTATTACTGGGGTAATGTGACAGTACTGAACATCCACGTGACATAAGCCAGACAATGGGCCTACGACATGAAAATACCATGCTATTTTCAAATTCCAATCGTCCATTATCATTCCCTGAAAACACGAAGATGGGCAATCACTGCAAGCACCGTGCGTTGCGTGGTTGCCCACCAGTGCACCTTGATATGTCAAACCCACACCATTGCGCCAAAGTGAAATTACACAAATTAAAAACAGTCAATTTACAAGATAATCAGGTTAGCAAATCGTTTTGCCACAGCTTTTTGTTTCCTGCAAATCCTTTAGAAATTTTCTACGCTCCAAGATGTTGTTTGAGGTCATTTCGTTTGACGTAATACCGTCTTAAACCGGAAATTGACAATTTTTGAGTTGCGTTACTTCAGTAATACCAGTGTCCAGGGCGTAAGCGAGTCCTTAATTATAAATGACGACCAAAAGTGAACAAAAGAATCGATATCATTTAAAGATGACCATGGCGAAGAGCCCGCTATCTCTGCGCTGAAAAGAGCAGGAAGTCGAATGGACGCTGTCCACTAATGGTCACTATCCATGCAAGCGCCATAAAACAGCGTGTAAACACTCCTTCCAGGCACACTCAATTAAACGTGCATCCTGTAACCTGTCTTCCTCAAATATTACGAGGCACGCAATTTTGCCCAGTTTTGACAACACCTCTCTATGGACGCCAAGTAAGAGATACCGAGGCGAAGATGGCTTCAGGGGCTTCCGAAAAGTTAATTGAAAACACAAGCGTCAAGGAAAAAAACAATGGGCCTAATTAGCTTTTCGGATTATGGCAGGAAGCAAGACGATTAGACGGTAGCCTCGTAAATAAATCTAATGCAAGTACATGTACAATGTAGCTGGTATCGGGTTGAGAGATCAAGGCCGAAGGCGAGAGGGAATCGATATGGGACCGTAAACTCCAGGTAGATGTAGGCTCGAAAACATGAAATTTGTCAGGGATTCACAACGTTGCAAATATAGTTCTTCAAAATATTCTTGGACATAAAACGACGCAGCAAATTTGGCAGCCTCTGACTGGTTCTGGAACGTCTATCTTCAATGTTTAAACAAGTGCTCAGCCTGATATATTGTCCCGCCAGAGGTGCATTGGGAAAACACAGAGTGAACTTAAGTCCTACTCGTATAAAAAATGGAGATTTGAAAGAAAAATAAGTTCGGCTTACCGTTTGCTAAACTTGTCAAACTGAAATTTTAGACAAACTACATTTAAAAACCGAATTTCACAAACTCATTTTTCAATGTTAAAACAAGTGCTCAACTTGAAAGGGGTCCTTCCAGACATGTATTGGGAAAATACAGGGTGAACTTCAATTCAACTCAGTACCCTACTGTCAGTAATTTAATACCATGTCGTAGGGCGGAGTGCAACCCAAATTAAGATTCGGTGAGACCACAAAGATATCATTGTCAAATTGAATTTCTTGCAGCTTAAGGCTATCCTTTGGAAGAGAATTCTAACGTCGAAGGCACGCAGAAAGTAAGAACAATAGTAAGAATCCGTACTTTTCTTACAATAGTAAGTAACATAAGTGATACTCTCATAACTAAAAGTAATTTGAAAGAAAAAATAAGTTGCCAACTTGCCACAGTGAAATTTTAAACAAATTTCATGTACATGTAATAACCGAATTTTGCAAACGGAATTTTTCATAAACTGTGTTACTTAAGATATCACAATTTCCACGATTCACTAACGGTGAATTTAGCTCCCCATCTCGGTCCTCTCTTATGGCAACAAAAACAGATTATTAATTGATGAAAGTTGACTGCAAGCTGGACATCTGGCGATAAATTGGTATTGGTATTTACAATTACATTTAAGCTTAGATAGCACTCAATTTCAGATAGAAAATCGTTCACCGATGACGCAGGCAACATTTTATCACAGTTTTAAATGGCTAATAAGTAATGCCAAGTTTATGGAAAAAATGATTGCAAACCACTTGTACCTGTATTGAAAAAGTGATAAAATTGAAAAATTTGGTGCCAAATTTATGAACTTGTAATTTACGACTGCTTTCAAAGTTTTTACCAAAGTTTTTGCTGCAGTTTTTTATTGATTGCCACGCAATGCCTAGTTTATGGCAAAATTGATTGCAAATTATTGAAAGCTGATAAAACTGGGAACTCAGACAATCATTGTTTCAAAGCTGTGATCTTGAGCTCTAAACTCATTGCAGTTATGTTCAATGTTTTTGACCAACTTGAAACAAATACATGTACATAAATTACAAACATTTGTTCTATATTCATTTTTTCCAACATTTCCTTGCACCACTAACATATTTTAAAAATTCATTTTCCGACTTTTTCGACTTTTCGATCACCCTAAATTTGAAACAATCATCATCAATCAGTAATCACATTTTCGTGCCAAATTTACGAATTTGTAATTTACGATTGCTCTCAGAGTTTTTACCAATATCGCAGGCAATCATTTTGCTGCAGTTTTTTATTGATTGCCACGCGATGCCTGGTTAACGGAAAAATTGATTGCAAATTATTGAAAACTGATAAAACTGAAAAAAACTGGGATGATTTTTAAACAGAAATCACTCAACTCAGGCAATCATAGTTTCGAAGCTGTGAACTTGAGTTCTAAACTCATTGCAGTTATTTTCAATGTTTTTGACCAACTTGAGGCCAATTTGAAACAAATACATGTACATGAATTACAAACACTTGTTCTTTTACATTTTTTCCAACATTTCCTTGCACCACTAACATCTTTCAAAATTCATTTTTCGACTTTTTCGACTTTCCGATCAACTATCATCAATCTACAATCACATTTTCCACGAGACCAGGTCATTGGTCGACGGAGTTTCATTCCCCATGATTGCAAGGGTCATTAGTCGCCGTCTGGGGGCGCAACCCAGGCCAAAAATCATTATTTTCAATTTTCCAGGGGAGAAAAATCTGGCGACACTCCGTGAGAAATGATGGGCGATTACACGGGCATTCCCGGGTCGTTTGTCTTCGTCGCAGCTGCCATCTTTGGTCCATTTTTCCCACTTAGGCACCCGCCTTGGCTTCGGTCTGGGGCCCCCTCGGACCGGCCCTAACCTCCCAGGCTCCTCAGGCTTCTAAGCCCATAATTTATTAAATCTCCTCCTGGCGGAGCAATCTCGCTCTCGCTCACTAAATTTTCATTTGGAGCTTCCATTTTAAACTCAATACAGCCAGGGGCCGAAATCAAATCCTATTGCCTGGCGAGATGACAGCTACTAAAACGTCTTGCTTTATGACTTATGCGATGGCCACGCCAGAAAATTGCCCCTGGGATTGCTGTTTTACTGCGGGACTTTACGACGGTGACGGTATGTCACTTATTGCTGGGAAAAATATCCTCACCGTTTCCCAGAAAATTATCATCTCCGCGGTTGATTTATGACCAGAATCGGATAGATTGCGTTGCCAGACCCTGGAAACAGCGATTTAAGGGCGTTTTATTCCTTTTCATTTCGCAGCCGCCATGCCTGCCCACCGAAACCTGCTTTTACAGCCTTGCGGGTTAAGGTAGGACTTACGGTGCTGCCACCTACGAGCTGTGAGCAGCCATTGCTTTCGGGCTAATACAGGTGTAAAAAAGTCGGCTTTGGGCACACAGGTAACCTTGCACTTCCGTGAGGGCCATGATTTTAAGAAATGAACATTGTTGTTATTATAACATACTGAACAAGTATGGTATACAATTAGGACACAATGTACAATGCAGTGTATCCCTAACTTTTCATAACGGCCATTGGGAATCACTTAACAACCAACATTAAATTGCGAGAATGTGATTGCCAATGATTACAGTCAGCTAAACGCACAAAGCAGAAAATCAGCACATATTTACGATCATGAGATCTTAAAACCTTATGAATTCATTGAAAATTACCGTTTTGTAAGTAACACTTCACAATATGCTCTGCCGCAAATGTGCACAAAATAAACTCTTATGTATCTTTCAACACTATTCTACACTTTATAAGATTTTTGAGTTTGTGTGTTTACCCAAACCAAGCTAAACGTATCATGAAATTACAATGTAATTATTTTGCTTAGTCTTACCGCAGGCAATCACTGCCAGTCAGGTAGCCGTTAGGAAAAGCCCACTCCTAGGCTAGACAAGGCAGCTAGCAACAGGGCATATTCTGTAGTACAACCGTTTCCGACACATGGTTACATTATTAAAACAGAGGCAGGTTTTAATGAGATATGTCCTGTGTCATTTCAGAATGCGATTAAAGAAAACATGTGCAGCCAGCTGTTAAGTAAAATAATAAGCCAGAAATGCAGCGGGCATTACGTGCCTTAACCATGGAAAGCTTTTTTAAGTCTTTCAATCCTACATTTTAGTCCTACAGAGTATGGCAAAACCAACTTACAACCAATTATGTACATTGTCGCTAGGGGTATGTAGCGAGTAAATAAACTCGCATAGGTTTTCAATTAGCTAAAACGATCCTAAAGTGGCCCCATCGCAATCATGCGGAAATGCTAACGATCTGTAAATATCAAATTAAATATTAATCGAATAAAAGAACCCGTGGGCTCGTCGTTCAACTAGGTGGATAAACACATCATCAACAAATCAAATATTTATAGGGCTGCTTTTGAACTTTTGCCAAAATGGAATATTTCGCATTTCCAAAAAAAAGGAAAAAAATCTTGCGTATTTAGGTGGAAGCTGGATCGCAAACTAATAGATCTACCTCAATGATAAATCATCGAAATACATATTTAATGTTTTACCCAAGAGTGGTACGAATTGTACATCACGCAAATTTACCAACAGGATCTATACGTGACAAGTACCTATAAGGCATATATTCCATCCATTATAAAAATGCGGAAATATCAAATACATGTAGGATGTCGGCTGTCCTCAAACGTTAATGTTAATAACATATCGATAGAGTGACTTTCTTGCGGGATACGAAAATGTGATTAAATTTGTTATTTTCAACTTCAAATGACGAAAACATTTTACAAAGATAAGACTTCATGTTCCGCAGAAGCCATTAAGAGTTGACATTTTTTTTGTCAAATTTCCCTCAGTGTATTAGGCTGATATGAAAGTGAGATTATCTTGAATGTGCACATGCCTGTAAAACTTCGGGAGATGTTGAGCTCAACATCTGATTATCAATATGCACTCGAATAGCAGCCTCTGTATAGTCAATTAAACGAAATTACATCTAACGTCTTTGAAATATTTACAGATCTATAAAAGGTAACAAATTTCGGAAGTACATGTAGTTTCAAAATTAATATTATACACAAGGACATCGAGAATACAGTTGGTAGGGGTATTAGGTATCGCAATCACTTTGGAAACACATGCAATAAAGGGGAACCATCTACTCCTTTCAGGTTATATTCCTACATTACTTGCTTACAAATTGCTAAAACGTCATTAAAATCTGGATGGCTATGGTAGAAATGAAATGAGTGTCTTTGCATTCATAATAAATGGGGAAATAATGCCAAAATGTCATGCCCTTTGTCGAACATTACGTCATACATCATGCCCTTCTCCACACATGTACATATACGTATGTGCACAAAATATTTACATGTATATTTCAACTCTAATTATCTAGCTGTCGCAATTTATCCTTATTTTATTTTTTGTTGTTTGTCATTTCTTTTTTTTCTGTTTATCCTAGCATGACCTAAAACTTAATTTATCTGCCCAACCGGCATGCAATCACGCCCAATCTAGGATCCGTTAGAAGAAGTCCACTTTCTCAAGTATTGTATCAGTGACGAGGCAGGGCAAAGTGTTTTGTTCAGTTATTGTTGTGCAATCTGTTAAGATATCCTAGACAGCTCTTCTACATGTTCTACAAATCTCCTAAACGCAGGTTCTACAAGTCGTCTGCAATTGTTCATTTACATCTTAACTGCTCTTCCACATGTTCAAGGGAGTTTAAAAGGTGTACGTCATACCCAAAGTGAATCAGGTACTGCTACAATGAATACCATAGGTAAATGACCTTCATCACGTTAATTGTATAAGGCAAATTCCGATGGAATCGGTAAGAAACATAAAGGCAGTAACAATCAACCAAACATGGAAGCTTGTCTCAGCTCTTCAGGATGAATTTTCAGCCAGGTTTCATTCGGCAAACTAACTTCAAAGAGCCTTGCTGTTCAATTTGAACAGAGTCGAATGTACAAATGCACAATCCAGCAAAGCCAATTCTACGAATTTGCCACTGCAGTCGAGTAATTACAAGAGCGCCTCGTGCACCAAGCCAAATTGCCTATTTCTGAAATTTTCATTTCTCCCCATTCGGCGCCCTCGTTCAATATTTAGGTAACCCAGCAAGAAATTACCTTAGCGATAAAAAACATCGGTGGGGTTTGTTTGCGCAAAGGACTTCAAGTTGACAAAGCTGAAACAAGGACCTAAATGGCGCTGCCAAATTTCGGCGTAAAGGGGCAAAGCAGCCACTTAGGCACCAGCGCTTCATTTGTAATTCCTCGACGTCCAAACAGGGCCTTCATAAATAAATTCATTTTTCAAGGAAGGAAATTGAATTGGTGCGAGTGGGGCTCCAGGAGAGAAATTTATGGCCGCCATATTTTAGGCCCCATTAGGGGGCCCACTAGGTGCTATTCCAGGCACACTTCTCGCCGCATTAACGTGTCCTTTTTTTCTCATCCGAGCTTCAGATTAGATGAGTAAATGCAGGTTTCCCTCGACACAATGTAATCTTTTTCCCCTCGTCCAAAATCTTTAATATAAGAAGCATAGGCATTAATGCAACCCCCAGCATGTATCCAGCGCATCGAGAAGACAGGGAGCTGAGCGTCATAAACCAGCTTTAGACAGTCAGGGACCAGCGTTGTAATTATCCCCCTAATGTACTTTAATGCTGGCCACAATCGTAAAAGAGAAGCCAGCATTCTCCCTGACATCTTGCATTCAGAAGATGAAAAAGGCGGGTGAGATGAGCTCCCTGTTTACTACGACAGCAGGTCATTTACACCGATTTGCCAGCAAAGCACGAGCGTGGCGAATGTGCACTAAGACAGTCGCTGTCAGGCCAAACTCCAGTGAGAAGCGGACATGGAACGTTGACCTTCGTGTGAACTAGGATTACGGTTCTGACAACTTTTCTGAGTGGAATCTGAAGGCACGAAGACAGTTAGTGTACTGGACGACAGCTAAACTACAATCAAGTGTGGCGTTCAGGCAGTTGAAGTGCTAGTGCTGTATTCAGTTACGTGAGGTATTGCATCCGACTGTGCATTCAGACAGTGATGGTACTATATACCACTGTATTCAGACAGTTGAGGTACTAGCACTGTATTCAGACAGTTGAGGAACTTGAGGAGCTGTATTCCGATCGTTGAGGTATCGCAGTAAGACAGTTGCGGTATCCCAGTCAGACAAATGGGATGTTGCAGACAGACAGTTGAGGTATCGCAGTAAAATAGTTGAAGTATCGCTGTAAGACAGTTGATGTATCGCAATAAGAAATTGAGGTATCCTAGTAAGACAGTTGAGTTATCGCAGTCAGACAGTTGAGGTGCAGCATTCAGACAGTTGAGGTGCAGCATTCAGACAGTTGAGGTGCTGCATTCAGACAGTTGAGGTGCTGCGGTGAAACAGTTGAGGAACTGAATTCCGGCAGTAGAGGTGTTACATTCAGACAGTAGTACAATAGAGGTGCAGCATTCGGACAGTAGAGGTGCAGCATTTAGACAGTAGAGGCGCAGCACTTAGACAGTAGAGGAGCAGCATTTAGACAGTAGAGGTGCAGCATTCGGACAGTTGAGATATTGGATTCAGACAGTTTATGTATTGCAGTGAGACAGTTGAATAACTGCATTAAGACAGCTATTATACTGCATTCTAAACATTATGGTACTGCATTCAGGTAGTTTAGGAACAGCATTCAGCAGTATGACATCGCGACATTGTCTCATAAAAATGTATACGGTACTCGTACTGAGCACTGTTGTACCCGATTAACCCAACAGTGCAAGGGAACTTAACAGGAACATGCTGCTAGCAATTGGCACTATATACGATTAGTGCGGACGCAACAAAAGACAGTCGTTTGTAGACTTCTTATATGACAGACATGCTCTGACACGTACGCGGTTCTGGTACAAACCCGAGCTCGCTGGCACCAGGCTGACTTTTCCTGGCTGACTTTCCATCAGTCAAGCAGAACATACTTTCAATGACAACGTGTCTCCACCATCCTCAGTCCTTCTCCAGAGGAGGAAAAAAGCGACGCTGAAAAAGTGGATGTGCTTAAATGTCAGCAAATGTCACTTAAACAATAGTTCTTTACTGCGCCACGCGATTCCACAAAGATTAAAATCAGCGTGGGGACCCTACAAGTTGTGAAATGTCACACAATTTTTTCTTCAAATCCCAAATGTGTGCTTCAGTTGACTTCCAAGCCTCTCCAACTGAAGGAGTAAAATGATTAGAACAGCATGTCAAAAGGGCTCATTCAGCCAGTAAACAGCAAAATAGTCCCCCACACACCTAGAGGCAAAATTGCCCAAAAAAGTCCCCCTCAAAAAGAAACTATTAAAGCAAGCCTCCTTTGGCAAAGGCAAAAAAATCGTTAGTTTTGGATCCAAACTTTGCATACCCTTCCTGCAGGCGCTGGCAAACATTATTAAACGCATTCCGTTTCGCAAGAACTGCTCCCCAGAAGCTTCTGTCACGACACACGATTTCAAATATATTGGAGAAAAAGACATTAATCTGAGCGACATCCCACCAAGATAAATTAAACCCGGACTTCATTTGCCTGCCTCAACAGTATAAACACGAGACTCGAAGATGGGGAAATGAAATTTGGTTGTGGGCTGGGGGTGCTTGCTCATATCTCTTTAAATGTTTTGTATTTGCTTGGAATTCCTCAACCGATGGTTCCAAATATATTGGATGGGAGCAGAAGACGTTGCCAGCAATATACAACATACCTGCGACGCTGCTCATTAGGAATTCAAACAATTTAATCCGACGCATGCCTCCTGAAATTCTTTTCACTTACCTGAAAAGAGAGAAAAGAAACCAATTAGTATGATTATCCAGACACAATGTTTTTTAAATTAAACATTTGAGACCAAGCCCAATACGAAATTATACACGATTTGCGAAATTTGTGGATATACTTCTGCAAAAATATTAACATGTATATTTCAATTCTACTTGCAAGAATTCAAAAATGACACGTGTACTAGCTGCGGATAATTCGTTTTTTTTGGGGTTTTTTTGTTTGCCTAATACAGTATTTCCATTAAAATTCTCAAGTCGATTTTCTTGACATTCCCTGAAAACTTTTCAGGCATTCCCTAATTTTAACAAGAGATTTTTTAGGATATGTTGCATTTATCTCAAATTGCTAATAAAAGTTGATAACTAATCAATTGGATAATTCTAACCTCAATTTCCCTGACGCTTGTTCATTTCCCTGACTTGCTCGAAAGTGGGAACCCTGTAACTTAACCTAAAATAACATACGATAATGATAACAATAATATAACAATAGTTTTGCTAACAATAATAAACGTCCAGGTTTACAATAAAAAATAACTAATCGGTGAGAAGCTAGACAAAGCATGTATTCGCCTCTCAACTATTGTAGTGATTCAGTTGATATACAAGAATAAAGCTAATTTGAGATGGGCATATAGTGACATTTTTATCCCCACATCATTGTTATTCACCATCATCCACCCACAAAAATAGCAATTAAAAATATCCCATTAAGTCAACCTTTTTGATATTATAATATTTTTCACACTCAATCAAGTTAATAGTTTAATTTAGTTCAATGCTTAATTCTTCTTAGAGTTATTTTCTTTATCCTAATTTATCTTTAGTTTATCTCTCTAACAAGAAATTTGTGACCATACTCTTCACCATTCTTTCACTATTATATTCACATAGGTTCTCAAAGTATCTATTGCGAAGCAGGGCATAGTGCATAGCACTCGTATTGTTGTAAAAAAATGTGAGAAAATTTGGGTCTTATAACACTAGATTAACATCCAATTTAAATATTCCAAATTGTTTGAGTAAACTAAGCCAACTTTTTATTTGAATATTTGAATTGCCAGTAAGATCACGTTGAAAACTGTTCAAAACTGAGTGGAAACTACTTCAGAACCGTTTAGCAAAGCTTCTCTATAGTAAGAATATCTCCGCAAAACAATTATTTATAATAACTGGCAGTATGTGAGGATAAGTTCTTGTTCGGCCATAACTACGCCTTAACACAGTATGTAAATTTGGGTAACTGGGGTTCTGTAGTATAAATCGCGTCCACATTAAACATTTTCATTAAGAAAGCACTACATTATTTCTGGGGGAAAACGAAACTGAAACTAATATTTTCCACTTTATTAGGTCTGCCTTTACTTTTATGGGTAATTCATTTATTTATAATTTACACAGCACACAAGTAATCTGCATTCGCATTACGACTTGCAGATCACAGCACGAGTTTCCAGCCCTAAGTACAGATTCTGTCATCACTCACAGAACAAATCCATTTGGAACATTTAAATTAACTCGTTAAAAAAAGTTTTAGACGAACAAATCACGTCTGACAAGTAACTCCGCAATATTTTTAAAGTTTTTTCATAAAAACATGCCATTTGTTTACAAATAATGTGCTGCAGACATGTCCTGAATGCATTTGAAAAACAAGTAAAATAACTTGTTTCCAAGGCATTTTCATCTAACGTTTCCATGACTGATGATAGCATCAAAGGATTCTTTAATGGTAAGCCATGTTTTACAGATGCTGCCATGGGCAAGACCTTTCAGGATAGTTTCTGACATATGCCATCATTTTGGGGATGGACCAGCCCAAATTCATTGCAAGAAACACCTGCAGTGAGGATGGAATCCTTGCTTTCATCATCTTTGCTTATGCTCTAGTGAGGCTTCAACATTTGCTCAACATGCTATGCGTGCAAGCTTATATATTTACGATTGTCCTCATTATAAAGCTATCAGCCAGCTTTGGGAAACGAGAGATAGTGCAACGAAATCTCCTAACACCGTTATCATTTTTTCTCAACGTTCGTTCCCAGACTGCAAAGCAGTCCTGGAGAGCCCAAACCAGCAGCAAATTAACTCAAGGGGTTCCCACAGCTTAACGTTTCCCAAGTTGAAACATTATTTCCCCAGACCTTCATGGTTTCACTATCGACCAGCAAAGTGTAAAGAGCCACAGTGTATCCTTTAATATAAATTATTATTTTTAATTGCATGTATCAAGATTTACAATTAGGAGTAGGGCCTAGGTGCCATCCATAAACAATGTCCTGATTCTCGGAATTTCCGAATAAATGCCAAACTAAACCCAAGTGGACTAAACCCAAAAAAACTGAGTTGGCGAATCACATGAACCAAATTATCCTGTATAGTTCAATTATAATTCCTGTTATGGATTTTTAAAGTGGTAAAGAACCTTTATAAACACCCTATATAATAAAGCAACTCACCCACCATCAAATTCTTATTTTTCATTAGGAATACTGAACTGCTTTATTTTACTTTGACAAATTTCGATATTGTCATACTACCAAAAAAATCTGTCAAATTGGGGTTTTCTCAGGGTTCCCCCAGAGATGACATTTTTATCTTCCCTGTCTTTTCCAGGTTATATAACAAATTTCCCTGACAACCCTAGCCATTAAAATGCAAAAATACGACATGCCAACGTAAGGAATGCTATGTTTACTGTGTCTTCTATGAACGTTGGCGGACAGTTTACAGCGGCTCGACGCGCCCTCAACCGAGGCCAAGAGGCGGAATTACCGCCGCAGAAGTAAATAAAACGCTCAAATTTAATAACCCCGAAAAGGGGTTTTGAGGGTTGAGGGTGATATCCCTTGCCACTTGAAGCATGATGATGGACGAGCAAATGCACAATCGCCAGCATTCGGACGGGAAGCTCCATTGTGCCTATCTGGCCTTTGACAGAGCCACGGCTAAGCCATAGCTCAAACCGAGCGTGGATTATTGGACGTAATGTACGTCGAGCAGCGCCGTCAAATTGCTGGAAAAGACGACTTTGGGGGACATTTGCTGCAGACGAGCTGGCGGCCCATTTGCATAAGGGCCGACGGGCGTGAAAGCGATCGGGCCGGTCTACCAGCGTTGGAAATCTTGCAGACTTTACCAAACGTTTTGCACTTTAACGAGGCAAATCCAACGCTTTAAAGTCGGTTTTCCAGCTTTGCGATGACCTCGATGCACTGTATTCTAAAGGCGAAGTTTCCCTTAGCCACGTGGTCGTGACCAGGTGTACCAGGAGTGCAAAAAAAAATTATTTGGAACTTCCTAAAATCCCTAAGTTTCCCTATCACCATGCAGAATGGGTCGTAATCTAATACACTTATTTATTTCTCGTGATTATTTACGCCGTTTTTTTAATAACAAAATAACGATATCCCTGAATAACAGATACGAGTGGAAAGGAAACTTGGGAGTTGCCTTTGCACCTACTGGTATGTCTGTTATTTAAGCATATTTAGTGGTAGTATTATGTTGTTGAATTATGCAGATCCAAATAAGTTTTAACATGGTGAGTAGGGGGTAGGGGGTCAGGGAGCACAGCCTTAAATGTCCTCAACATGGCATTAAAATTCCAAATTTCAGGACTATTCCACTCCTTTTCAGTTAAGTCAGGGCCAGATTACAAATTAAATCACCCATTAGCGAAAGTAGTATGTAAAATCTATATTTTCCACACAAAAATCCCTTACGCAGTTCCTTGTTTGTTGAAATTTCGAAAAAGATTAAGGAAACTAAGCCATACATCAAATGGAATTTGCCTATACACATGCAGTGTGCCAAAAATACACCATTACATATTCAAAAATTAAAAGATTCTCAGTTTCATTTTTTTAAAAAGTAAACGATTACTGTTAGTTATTCATTTTTAACTGACATCCTGTATGTTCTAAAATTAATGTTATATCAAATTTTACATTTAAGTGTAAATGCTTTAGTAGTCCGTGATTAAACCCGCACATAAGTTGACAACTAAATAAATGTTACATGTACTCGCATGTTATTCGCGGACGATTGGCACGTTTTACTTATTCAGGGTAATCATAAAGGCCTTCCGTAACTACCTAATTACTTAGTTACAAGGAACAAATTATTTTGGGAAAAAACGTAGCATCCTCCGTTTTTTATTTTGTGTATTTGATTCACCAAAGTGCCAGCTGGCGGTGCTGTAATCGTAGCTTCGAAAATGGCATCGCATAGTAAAACCCTTAAGATGGTCAATGGTCAAATGATCATTGCAACATGCATGGTTGTGTGACCAATGTGACAAAATCTCCAAACAGTGTTCAACGCAATTCCTGATGGCAGAACTTTATGATCACCTTGTACGATGTTTTGAAATGTGCCTTTCAGTGTATTCTTCATCATGGTAACATATTTTCAGGGACCAGAACATTTAAACAACCTTTCTGAAAACTCGATGAAGGGTAGCTTCATTATATGGAACGTCGCCTCCAACTTCATGTTTTCCAAATTATTTCCCAGCTGTTGCTAATGGCAAATTGCAACGAAAACAAACTAATTCATCACACTTAAGCATAAGAATGAATTTGCGAAGACATGCACATTAGGAAAACGGAGCATTAAGCAGCGACGATACAGACTAAGCACCTCAAATTTCAGCTACAGCACCTCACAAGTTCCTTTTCAGTGTAATCAGGTTACATCTCAGAAAGCCCAGAAAGCACTATGGAGCATCCTTTTGGGACACCCTGTGTTTTTCAACAGTGTTCATAGTGTTCTGAAACTATCCCCTTAGCTCTGTTTTCAGGATTTCAGCGTAATAAAATGTTGTACGAAACCGTTCCCCACGAAAATCCTCTTTGGGCTGCTCAAATGGCGGCCATTTTGTGGAGGTACAAGCACAACCAGCCTTCAGCACCTCTGGTAGCAAGAAACTCATAAAGCAAGCTGGGTAAGTTACATTTTGTCAAATTAAACCTCGAATGGCTGTTACCTTTTTCATATCCTCGAGAACTTTGCTGACTTTTATGTCACTTAATAATACGGATGTGCTATTCGTGGCTGTCTCGAAGTGCCGTAGAAAATTGTCCCGAGACAACAATATATATAATGCCGCTATTAAGGATCTTATATTTCGAGCAGTAAATTCTGCGAAATGACAGTCGCATTTGAAAAAAGAAAGTAGGCAAAATTGCATCTGCAATCCAGCGGTGCAGGGCGCTATACGCCACCCCTTCAACCAAATTTAAATCTGAATGTACATTTTTATTCGCTCTGCTTCAGCGAGAGAAAAATTATTCACCGAGCAGCCACAACATACTATTTTCCCATCCAATATTTGACGTCGTCTATTCGAAGGTCGTAATTCAAAAGCAATTTTATTACGCCGTTATTACGCACTGATCAAATGACATTTTCCATCAGTGTCTCTCTAGCTTTTTTAAAGCAGATCCATGTCTTTGGAGGTCCCGAGCCACTACGATAATGTATCACGATGGCACGAAGTTGTCATTTTTCAAAACTTTCCAGTAATTCAAGCAAAAAGACAGATTTGGAATGTCTTTTCGGAACGAAAAGATGGCCGAAATTACTCAAATGACGTCACACCCAACCTCTCCAAGACACCTTTCTTAGATATTATCTCGAAACCATGTTGTCTTCCAGTTACAGTGAATTTCACATGTTTCGATTTACATACAGGGTGAGGGGAAGTCTAAAACGATTGCAAATACCTCGAAAACGGTGAGGGATGACATTGTGATTGTTTCATCTGAATATGACATCTTGACATCTTATAAATTCTTACACGTGTACTAGACCCAACTTAATGGTTTTTAGACTAAACTCGTCTTTCTCTATACATGTATGTAAGACTTTTACATTGGACTAGTTTCTATCATATGCTGCTGAAAGGATGCTGACATATTTCCCATGTAGGTGACGTCATAAGTTATTCGCGATGTAAGTTTCGGGATGAGTTTCGAAATATTTACAAATAGACTTCCCTCACCATGCATACGCGCACACCATTAGTTGTTACGCATATTTGAATTGATTTTCAATCACATAAACACTTTAAAAAATCAGCCATTTCCATACTTTGCATGCCATCAAATATTTGCAATATTTGCAATCAAATATACCAAATCATGAAATAAAAAAAAACTTTCGAAATTATACCAATTCCAAAATTGTGTCCTTGCTGACACAATTGCACTGAGGGTGTGGCTTTTCGATCATTCTGTATGTTTACTTGGCTATTAGAAGCCATTTACAGCACCATTTCATAAAACATAAGGTGCTTTTGTTGACTAACTTATTTCCATTACATTTTCTCTAAAATAGAGCAGTACTACATCATTTCAAATGCTTTTAAAAGCTGATATCCATGAAGGAAAATTGCAAATGTTGAATGTTGTCCCACGCGTGATATACATGTATATTTTATAATTAAAACTGCTTTTTGTTAATTTTTACGACTCGTACTAAAAAGTGTTCGCATTTCAGAGTGAATCCCATCGGCCTAAATCCGTTACGACAGCGGATGAATCCCCATTATCCGTTTAACAACTCGTTAGGCCAGGCACTGTTTAGGCAATTTAGGGCATTAAAGCAGAAGCCATTAACCCAGCTTATCTGCTTGTCTCGTGCAGAAAAGTTTGGGAAAAAACATCGCCGATTTTATGGCCCATAATATTTCCTCGATTTCACGTTTTTCTGGAATCATTCGAAGCAATTTACGACTCATAAACACAACTCGCCTAATTAACTACCCTTTCGCAGCTTTCAATTAATAAGCATAAAAATGCCATAAGCGTTGCAAATCGTGCTTGGAAGGATTTCCTTGAAATGCAAATGGGTCTAATCTACGAAATTATTAAAACGAGCTAAATGCCTTTTTTTAAGAGAGATAAGCAATGCGCCAACACCTTGTGTCAAATGAATCACTCATTTTAATGACCACCATTCCGAGCCACCCATTTATATCCATATGTTATATTCCCGCTTTATTTACACAATTATCTTTGTCTTCCATGCTACCATAATCGTGCAATTGTTCAACTGCTCAGCGCATTAAAACTTTTAGTAGAGAATTAAAAATTGCAGTAAAATAAATTTCACTGCAATGCATATCTTGCCATGGCACTTGCGTAAAACTAGACAAAAGAATAAACCAGAACGACATGAATTTTACGAGCGTGTGACCGATGGCGAGCAGAACCTTAGTGGAAGTGATATACAATTATTTTAATGCTGATTTTAGATAAATTTTAGCAAAATAATTCAAATAAATGTACTGCAACTGCAGATAAAATAATCTGGCTAGCAGACTTAAGCATAAGGGCAAATGATTTCACGAAAGTTGAATATGGCCATATATTGAGGTTAAATATGCCATACATGTATATTGAGGTTAAATATGCCATACATGTACATGTATGTATGATTATGTACGAGTCATTTATGGCCACCAATAAGATCACATACAATATGGCTTTGGCGGGAAATGGGATGGAAGTAGTGACCTTTCACTTCGCAAATTGATTTATCAAAATCCAGTATATGGGAATTCTGACGTCAGTATACAGAACATTCCACATGTAATACACTGTATAGTTTCACAGCAATAAGGATACTGCCTTATACTAACCAGAACAAGACACTGTTCTTGTCGATGTCGTTCCGTCATAAAACACAATGTGAAAACTTAAAATTGGTTGTATGTGCTCAAATAACCAATGGAAGCATGAGGGTGGTCCACACCAATCAGTAATTAAATCTGGTAACGCCTGGCATTATCACCAATGCCATGGTAAACCTACATGTATTGGGCCGCTTAAGTGCATCTTATAAATTAGTGGCATTTTATCTGTTCTCAGCGGTCGTTTACTGTTGGTTGGATTCGGCCACGCATTGTTAAACTTCCGTAAGTTCCACAGAAAGCAAGATTTGGATAAATTTTGTTGCCGGAAATGGGAAATAATCCCGAGTGAAACTTATCTCAATAATTCTGAAAACCGGTATTACTCGCCCTATCTCCCCATTGAAATTTCCAGCGATAGGAGACGCTGAAGCAATTTAAAAAGGCCCATTGTTGGATAATTTAGCACAACATTTTTATCTGCAAAGTCCTGGCAGTGGCAATAAGAATGCCACTGCAAGAAGAAAATAAAATGAAATAGAAACGCAATTATTTAAAGCGGTCGGAGATAAACTCCTCTCTGCAAAACACGCCTGCTTTTGTTTCTAATCGAGAATCTCCATCTTTTGACGACTTTTTAAAAAGCATAAATTTCAGCGTTTATGAATGGGCTCCATTCGAACTGAAACAAAACGCTAAATGAAATGCGAAGCAGGCCCGCATTCCCCACATCGCTAACCAAATTGTTCATTTTTGGATTATATCACAACATGGCAATTCAGAATGCATGCATGAGCCAACAGCTCCACAATTGCTCTATTTTACCTCTAATTTCCAGTCCAAATGCCACCCTTTGACACTCCACCCCTCGCAAAACCCGAATAATCTGAGTGGTGCTCGTGTAAAACTTTACAGTGAACTAAAACCGGCTCAAATGGACTGTTAAAATTTTTATCTTTTTTCCCTCCCTTAAATGCCTTTTGGAAGGCATCCAACGAACCCTGCACTATTTAACTTAGCGAAATGGATGCGCCTAGCTCTCATATGCATGCGCTTATAATAAGATCATACACAAATCTGGAAAATAGACTGCCTGCTTGGAAATTACTGCGAAAAAACCCGCCCGATAAGTTATCACACTCGATGGCAAAAACATTTCTCTGATATCATATTATTGCTCGTAAAACTTCCGAGTTTTTGTACCAAATTGCGTTTCGCATTCCTCGAAACAACGATAAAATCCCGTGCATTTCCCTAAGGCTAGCGTTTTCATTTTCCATCTACGAAAACAGAAGAAAAAGCGCATACTTTCATGATACCAACATCCTGAGGCCGGATTTTCGATATTTCTCGCAATCAAATAATGGAACGTTCATGTATTATGTCATCATCATGGAGAATACACTACAGAATAGTTCCTGCCCAAAACATGTGCAATCTGCCCTGGCTACTCAACTTACATTTATCAGTCTGTCTTTTGTGTTTATCCTAAAATGAAAACGTGATTTCTTTATTTTGCTGCCCCAACCAACAGGCAATCACTGCCAGCACAAGAGCCGTTAGGAGAACCCCACCTTCTCATAAAGTGTAGTCTCTATGATGGGACAGGGCAGTAATGACGACAGTAATGACGGCAGTAAATACGAGCACATAATGACGGAAGATAGGGGGTTGGCCAAACTTTTCGAGACCCTAATTTACTAAACAATTCTTACGACTTGCGATATACAAACAAAAAGAAAGTATCTTACTTGCGGAGTATTCTATTACAGGACAAATTTCTCTATGACGAGTCATTATTCCAGTTTTAAAACATTTCGCGTTCAAATCCATCATCTGTGATCCCGTTTTGCAAAAATTGTCTAAACATGTTTTTGTCTAATTGTCTGTAATGTCTTTTACCTATTCCTACGTTATTACTATTCATTTGATCTAATATCCTCCATTACTGATCGAATTAAAACATTTCGCTCAATTCGACATTTACACTGTATATTCATTCAGTCAATGAATGTTTGTGTCATCATTTGGTGGGGCTGGTCTGACTAGTGCTAACACAAGTGAAGAAGGTCTTAAATTCAGCACAAATCGAATTTTACTTGGAGTTTGGTTTGGCCTACACAATGTACTCTCTGCAGAACTAAGCTTAGATGACAAGTGATGGCTATTATCGCAAAATTTAATAATTTAGTTGGCAACCCTATTAAATTCGAATAAATTCATTATTTTATCAAAGGTCGATTTGCAAGCAACACTAATTGCCAGTTTGTAAATTAGCTTAATTCTCTAGGTGGATTTCCCTCAGTGATTTGCTTTAAATCTTGTTTATTGGTGAACGTGCCAACCGTAAGTTTTTAAATAAAAACACTTCATTCTGCGTGGTTCACATTATGTTAATTTGAAAAATTCTCCATAACTGTGCATTCCCCAGCCCGTATATTCAACTTTGAGGCTCTAGCAAATAGCAAGAAATTAAGCTTGATGCAATAACTAAGGATATAGCGACATATCCAGCACATCGCCAAGAAGCACATTCGTAAGGGCGTTCTCACCCTGTTAAGTGCGAAGATAAAGGACTCGCTAAACGGCTTTATCTTGATTTTTAAAGATGCTGGTCAATTACTCCCAGCAGACCGCTTTGACGTTGAAGTGGGGGTAGCTGCTTCTTGAAGCTGCGAGATTCATTGAAAACATGTGGGTTCGAACCCTCACGTCCGATTGCTCCTAACTGCTAACTCTTATTTGTCAGGCGATTAAACCTTGAGTTAACTCACAGAACAACTTGATTTAACTTATAAAAAGCTTTATTTAACCGGCAGGCCTGCATAAAAATCGCGTTGAAAGCCATTCATCTGCGAATAAACTAGCTAACTTTTCAAGAATTTAGTTTTGGAAAATACCATCACAGTGTAATACTATCACAAAAAACATTGAATTAACTTGCATGCAAATGGCGGTGACTACATGTATACGTCCAATTTCATGCTAACAAACTGAAGAAGGACCGAAAAATAACTTCAAACAAACTGAAGAAGGACCGAAAAATAACTTCAAGCAAACAATTCAAGAATTATCTTAAATATTTAAAATATCAATAAAAATTCCTTATGCTGGGTTTCCCAAATCTCTCTTAGAAAAATGGCGCTATAGGACAAACCGTTGTTTAAAAGCTTACATTACAATCCACCAAATGTGCATAAAATATATTACAACCCTACTCGCCTAGTATACAAGAATGGCAAATGTGTCTTACTGCACAAAGATATGGCGATATCCTTGCAGAGGTACATTGTAGGATGTAATACGCACAGGTGTTGGTATGCGAAAAAAAATCGTCTACACGTTTGCGTTAATACTGCATAACTTACAAGTTACAGTTCATACATTTGAAACTTGTACACGTTTGTGGCATAGGGCCCTGTCCTAGCTATCGCAATTTACCCTTATTAATTTTCTGTGGCCTCGTATTTTATTTTCTATTTTTGTGTTTAACCTAACCTAAAAACGTAATTTCGGATTCAGCTGCCCCAGCCCATCAGGCAATCACAGCCAGCATCCGAGCATTTAGGAAGTGTGAACTTTCTCATAGTGTCTATGGAGTAGTAGGGCATAATGTAAACAACAAACCCTTTGCTTTGTACCTCACGACCTATAGTTAAACAGATCAAAAGCACCCCATAAACGTCTTCGAAGTTTTACGTTTTCGAAAAAATACATTTCATCATTCGCAATTGTACGACCTTCCCTTAGGTTGCCAGACTTGATACAGACATACAACAAAATATTGATTTAATTAGTACTAGCACAGTGCAGCAGCACCACAAAGGTACATAATCCACCAATGAAGAAAAGTGGGAAAATCTTTTCAATGCGGGATGTGCAGCCCCAGGTTAAGATCCCATTCTTAACGTCTTAATCCTCCCCAACAACAATACTCAATTTCACTGAAATCAATTTTTAAAATGATAATGTCTCCAGTTAAAAATAGAGCCGATCAATCGTGATTGGGACATTTCCATCCCTCACCTATTAATAACGACTATCTGGCCAGATAATCCCTCGCCTATCGTAACTTTAAGTGGTTGCGCCATAAGGAGCTTACGAATTTGGGGCAATTGTGGCGGTTGGGTACCGTGCTAGCGAGGCATCCATTATTTATTATCAGAACGAACTAGGCTTTGGCCTACGGGAGAAGAAAAATTAATGAATGGCAGTTATAAGCAATATCGGCTTTTCACAACACGTGACAAGACATAAGTCCTCAATAAGGCTGATATGAAAGGATTTGGCTGCGCGTCTGCTGGTCATATTGATTAATTAATGAAAGCCCTTGTGCTACGCCAACGCCACACACGCCTGTGAGGTTATTACTTTGCACAATGCGTCACGATGGGGGTCAGAGGTCGCGTCAGGCGTTGATTAGGTGACCCAGATCAACGAAAATCAGAGTTTTAACGTTCATGTTGCTGGAAAACCAACGGTGCTTTAACTTCAATTAGCATGGATTTGCATAACATCAGCGTCATCTAAGCCCTCTTGGCGCTACGTTCCAACCTTATAGAATGCACTTAGCAAAGTGAAAACGTTCCTGAGCACATGTCATGACTTGTGTTTATGAGGGATTAATTGGGCAACATTACATCCATCCCACGCGCAGGGATACACTGCGGTTCTACTGTATGTGGGTCGTTCAATCTCAAATGAACCAAAAAGAGAATTTAATGCGTTCATATGTCAGTATTTCCTGGAATTTTATCTGTTACCCGCGTACATGGAGTTGCTAAAATCACTTGGGCTGTACTACAGTATGCCCTGTTATAACGAAATTGGGCTTCTCCCAACGGTTCACGGACTGACAGTGATTGCTTGGTCGATAGGTGCAGCTAAATGAAATTACGTTCTTATGCTAGCGTTTAGGTTAGGTTAAACACAAAAAGGACAAACTTCGACAGTTAGGACATGAGGTATTCTTGTATACTAGAAAAGTAGGGTTGACCTGAATATATTTTGTGCCCTCAAATACGATGTTCTAGCAGCCATATTAGAGTGAGGAACGTTCGAAAGTGAATAATAAACATTCAATATTGACAAACTTCTGTTCATAAATTTCGTTTCAACAGAATTAGTTTAGAATGAAATATCGTTAAAGAGTCAATCTTCAGAGTTAATCAAACCCAAAATGAATGTTCTGTCATTTAATGCATTTTGACTTTCGAACCTCAAAATCGAAAGTTCCATTTATTTGGTAGAAACTACCAAGTGTATTCCTTTCTAAAATCACGTTTTGACTTTGAAGCAAAAAGCCAATTGCATCTTCTATATACAAGTATCTTACATTGCATGATGCCCCACCAATTTTAACAACTGGAAATCATGAGCCACTTACAATTGTATAGGGGTTATAAGATTATTACAAGAGACCATAACATCTTCGTCCATCCAAAACTATTTCCACTTCTTTTAAATTTTATAAAAAAATGATGTTTTGATATCGCAATTAAAACCCAATTACATATTTTAAATACATGTATTTTATATTGCATGATGTTCCACCAATTTTAACAACTGGGAATCAGGCGTCCATAACATGTTAATCCTTTCAGCACTTTCCGGTTTTTAAAAATGTATTGTCTTCATCCAGTTAGCACAAATCGGCTCAACGATTTCCTTAACACCTGCCCATTTGAATCTTCCGAGCTCATAAGGACCCAGCACTAATCATCATTACCTAGATTCGTAATTTTATAAGGCATACAGGAATTTAAATTATGAATCCAAATTCGCCCCCTAGGAAAAAGCAAGATTTTCCATTTTCCTTAAAGCAGAAATGCCGAAACTAAATTTCGACCCAGAAAATCGACCTTTAGAAAATCGTAAACAGCCAGGTCTAAGAGAATTAGCTTTGCAAAATGAACTCTTAATTTCCAGAGCAAATATTTACAAAAATTTCCATTTCCATAATAGAACTTGAGCCCCTCACTTCTGCTTCATCAGAACTTCATCATCTTCAACAAGCAGAAAAAATTCAATCTCTTTTTTATCTCGCATTTACGCAGGAGCGCCTTAGATACACGTGTTCATCAATAATAAGATTAAAGATGACATATTGAATAATTTATGACAAATTTATGCAAAAAGTGCCCGTGATGCGCATATTCAATAAGAGCTCAGGGTGAACGCTGCAAAGGAAAACAACGCCAGGTATATTATCATCATTTTCAGAAAAGCAATTTCTCCTTATTGAAGAGCTGAACCAACACGTATATTTTCAGAAAGTAACCGAAAACGCGAAATCTTCGTGGAAACACATTAAAAACGATCACCGAGCAAAGTCAGACAAATGCAATTAGACCCCCCAAGCAATCCCTGGATAGCAACCAATTGTGAGCGACGAAGACAATGAAAATAAAACGAAAAATAAAAGAAAATATTGCAGAAATGTCGGATTTTTATAGTACTGTCGACCTTTCGTAAAGTGTACATGGCAGGGTGTTCGTCCAAACTGCAATATAACACGACTTATGGGACTTGGATATGTTAGAACACGAGAATGCTTTTGTAAAATACGTAAATTTTTCATATCTACTGTACATGTATTTCAAAACTACATGCATTTAAATACATTCAAATTGCATGCATAGCATGAAACAACTGCTACAATGCTAGCATCACATATATACTGTACTTCTATCGTGTGTTTCCTATGTATACGTGCGGTAATTACACAGTAAATTAGGAAAAACATTATAGATTGTAATTATTCTTCCACAAACATCTTTAGTAGTTGGTACATTTAATTTCTATATTTGATATCAATTTTCGTACCATTTGGTACCTCAGGTTTCACCCAGATATGAAGTATCCAACTTCCCCGACTTTATAAGGTTGTAGCGTCCCCGTGTGCTACTGCTGGGCACGCGGGAACGCTCACAAGCACGTGCAAACGCGCGCGACGCGCGAAAAAACAACTTTTCTTCGGGGCGACCGGACCCCGGGAAAAACGCGCGGCGATGCCGTCTCCGGACGCACCGCGCGCGGCATCGAATCTCGCATCGCCGGGCTTTCGCCCGCATGTAACCCGTTCAGCACAGGCTCACCTGTGCTGATCAGGTATAAGGGCAACGCGGCCCGGAGTCACCGCGCGGCGCACGGTGACTCGGAAACGCGCATGCCGGGCAGGCAACGGTCGC
>JAQGAF010001694.1:0-28412 GCA_034687865.1 Kryphioiulus occultus
ATAGGCCATGTAAAAGAACTGGAAATGGTTCAGCGTAGAGCTGCACGGTTTGTCACTGGAAGGTACCAAAGGGATGATAGCGTTACCCAAATGATCAAATGTCTCCAGTGGGACACTTTGAGTTCAAGACGGGAAACTCTTAGCATGAATTTCTTTGAAAAGTTTACCTCAGATGCGTATCGTTGGTCTTACTTTTTGCACGCCATCAGACGTGGGAATTCTTTTCCAAAGGATAGCAGTAAGGTTCGAGACATTCATTTCAACAATGATGTTGTTGGTGCCCACCCTACTGCGACATTCGTCGGTTAAATTGGGTTGATGGATTACAGCCCCCTGTCACATGGTACATCTGTGCTGACTGCAGGGTACTGAGTTGAATTGAA
This sequence comes from Kryphioiulus occultus, assembly GCA_034687865.1. Lineage (NCBI taxonomy): Eukaryota > Metazoa > Arthropoda > Diplopoda > Julida > Julidae > Kryphioiulus > Kryphioiulus occultus. Next base: position 384 of record JAQGAF010001694.1, read on the forward strand.
TTGAATTGAACCCTCTACCCCTCGTCCTCCCCTTTAGAAATCTTCTGGGAAGTCTGGTTATTCCCGTCCTACCCCTCAGTCCTCCCTCGACGATGGGATGGACACCGTGGACTGACCTTTCTTGAATTCTTCGGGTCGCATTTTGCGTGCTATTTTGGTTCTAGGCATTGCTCCCTTTAAACCCCATAACCGAACAACCAAATCACAGGAATGCTTGGTCGGGGAAACTTTAGATTAGACTCACGCACCACTGACTACTTTTATCTGCCAAAATTCAGCCTGGAAGCTACAAATAATTGTTGTTAAGAACACCAGTCGATTTTGGGAACTCTGTAAAACCTCCATATCCCCATCCTTACCTGAAAAACTTTGCATGTGCTTGATAACCTTTATCACCCTTTTCTACTGACAGAGTACTCTACCAAGTAAATTAGAGAAACATTCTCCAGCATTACGTATCTCCTCCACCTATGTGAAAGCATTATTGATTGCATAGACCACTTGACCCACTTCCCTCTTTACTAGCCTAATAACCCTCCCCAATTCCTGCCGGAGCTGGTGAAGAGTTAGTGCACTGGCCTCTCAACCCAGCAATACGGTTTCGCACCCAGTCATGCTCACCTCATAAGTACCTCATCCTAGTTACCATTCCCCCAGTAATGGCCAACTTAATGTGTTCTTTTGGAAATTGGGATCGGTTGGCCCCCTCTAATCACAAGCTTAGCCATAAGTGTTAGTCCCTCTTAAGAGCTATGATCTGTCTGATCTGTCTGATTGTCCTGGCGAAATGGTGCATGGCAGTAAAGGTCCAGATAGTTTTACGTTTTATTTTTCCTAAGTACTTGATATGAATTTAAACTAATTTCACTATGCTCTTCAACTTTCAAAATGTGACTTGGGGTTTTGAACAACAGTTTAGAATTTGGAGAGAAATGACCCGTTAAAGGAATTATAAGGTGAAATGTCACTTGGTCATTGGATTGCCGATGGACCATAACCTTAATCACAGAATTTATTTAAAATTAATAAAAAAAGTAATACCAAAACTTATTACTTATTATTTCTAGCCGGCGCCGGTGGTCGAGTGATAGCGCAGTGGCCTCTCAACCCAAACGATGCGGGTTCTTATCCCGGCCGAGGTCGGTGGGAAAATTTTTGGGCAGGCGATTTTCGCTGTGTGGCGGCTCTTTCGGATGATTTTAAACCGAGGTCCCATGCGGACCCCCCTTGCTCTTCGCATGTTAATGATCTCTCAGGTTGGCGTATTCCTCCCTGTGGCTAAATTTCCAGGTGGACGGTCTGCTCCCTGGAGTTGGTGGTGTGCCCAATGGGCACGAAAATAGGCCAACGTTAAAAATTCCATAAACATACAAGCAAACTTATTATTTCCAGTAGAACCTCGGTTTGCCAACACTATTATCCACAAAAGGACCAGACCAAAAATTTCCAGAATAGGCAACCTTTCCACTTTATTGACTCTTCATTGTCAAATCTTTTCAAATCATTTAGCCTTTCCTCAAGGATTTTGACATTTCATTTGTTTTCATCCAATTGCAATCTTTATTATGCAATCATGCTATAAAATTGCAATTTGTCTGTATTGAAAGATTGCAATCGAACTGCAAAATGATCCCATAAACTGATTGCGATCATAAACCAATGATAAGCTGTAAAAACCGACTGCGATCAGATTGCGATCTGTTAATTTTCAGAGGGGTTTTTGGGGTTTTTATTAAGTGGCTGACCAACTGAAATCCTAAATTTTGGGCAAGGGTAATGAGGAATGATGTCCTTATCTGTGACCTTTTGTGAGGAGGACGAAACCTGTTCAAAATTATGTGAACTTCATATTTTTGTGTCCCCCTGCAAAATTGCGGTCCAGGATAGCAGAGGAGACAGTAAGTCACTGTCTCCCAAGGTTTTCCCGCTATCCCTTTAGAATTCCTCAAGCCCTGTAAACTGGGAGCACTGCTGTAATGGTTTTGGGTGCTGCCCAGTGGTCAGCTGACCCGGGCCTAGAATTTTCTACCCGGGCGCCATTTTGTTTTTACTTTTTCACTCTGGCCGATGCTGCTGACCAAGATGGTCATAGAAACCAAGTTGAAATAAATTATTTTCGGCCACAAATTTGCATCTGCATTTCTTCAATGATCAACAATACAATTGTCAGTACAGTACATTCTTTAATGCATTAAGCCATACATTGACATATGTTTTGGAAACTACATTCTGAAATTCACCTGTAATGTATTTAAAATAAATGCATTTAAAATGCATTTCACAAATCACTGAAGACATCATGAAATGCATTCTGCAAAACATTTGAAATGCATTATGAGATGCTTTCTGCAATACATTTGAAATGTATTATAAAATGCATTGCAATATAAATTGTTGAATTCTCAGGAAATGCATTTTTCTATGCATTTTGCAATATATTAATGACTCAATCTACACGTATTTTGAAATACATTTCAAAATGCATTGCATATTATGTATTTCGAAATGCATTTCCTTTCCATGTGGGTATTTCTTTATCATTTTGTGTTGTAAGTGATGCTAGTATACATGTATTTCAGATGGATCTTTCGTTGAACACGAAAGCCAGCAGTTTGCCTTTAGTGAATGATGATCAGCAGCCACCCTTTACCCAGGTAAATGGGTCGATCTTATGTGTTTAACGTGTTTCAATACATGTTTATCAAGATGACATGAACACCATGTTCTTTTTTTAAGGACCACAAACACTATCTGCTTTATTTGACGGAATGCTCCATCACTCAAGCAGCAGTAACATACGGTGGCTTTTCGCCCATCCGAAACGATGTCATTGTCTCTGTAAGTGCTGAACATGCTAGGCAATTACAGTAATGTTTACAAAATATTCCTGTAATGTCCTGCAATATTTACAGATTGCAGGAACGCTTGCTACGTACTACATACTTCTCATCGACACGTTTAGCACTGACCAAGCTACAGCGCAGCACATCTACAATGCCACGATAATTACTGGAACAACCGTCGACACAATGTAGTCCCTGCTCCAAATGTGCACAAACTATATTTCAAATCCACATGCATGTATACGAGACTAAAAACACCATCAGATATTGATTTGTGAGGAACATGCAGTTGCGTACTAATTACATCATTCCAGTATTCAATACTGGACAATTCAGTTGTCAATTTATCGTTTTTATTTGTTTGTATTTTTCTGTGTTTAGCTGCCCCTAAGTACTAGGCAATCTCTGACAGCCTACGAGTTGTTAGGAGAAGGGCACTTTATTTGGGGCAGGGGAAATACCGAATTAATCTAGCAAAAAATATGGTCTAGGCGTTTTTCGCCAATAAGTCACCCTGAAGCCGATCACAATATTCACTAAAAAGCAGTGTAATTTTTGTATGCACATGAAATTTACATAAGTAAGGTTTATCAAACAAAAAGAATTAAAGCGAAATGCAGCTTAGTTTTTGAGTAATTAACGATCGAATCTACACCATTATTTTTCGGAAACCCTGTATTTATATTTCAAATCCACTTGTCCAGCATTCAAGTACAAACGGTATTCAATACTGGACAATTAAGCTGTCAATTTATCATTTGTATTTGTTTGTAAGTTTCTGTTTAATCTAACCTAACCTAGAATTTCTGACACGAAATATTTACATTATCTGATTAATAAGCAAATTAAAAACTGTATCTTGTTTCGTATTTGTCTTTTTTGCTTCGGAGGTTGGAACTACACTCACGAGTAAAAAATTCGGGTCACCTGCAAGAATCGAGTAAAAAAATGTGTTTTTCGCAGAAACCAAACGTCGGATTTAAAATCGGAAAAATGTGTTTTGTTGACAATTTATTCCTCTTTATAATTCGCCTAGTGTGAAAATGATTTCTGCTGAGTTTCTCTGAAGAATAGCTGTACAACTTGTGCGGCTACTTCTGGTGTAGTGGTCATATTTATCGAGAAGCCATTAATTAACAGTGTCTTGTCTGGATGTGTGTTAATTAAGCTCTGATAATCAAATTTCATTCAGAAACACGTTTATAGCCACAGGGGTACGTGAATGCATATGTCATAAATAATGCAAATTTGGGTTGATTTAAATTCGACATTTTACGCCTCAAATATGCATATGGATTTTTATGAAAATTAGGCGAATTATAAGTGGAATAATTTGTCTAAAAAAAACAATTTTCCGATATTAAATCGGATATTTGGTTTCTGAGAAAACCACATTTTTACTCTTTTCTTGCAGGTGGCCCGAATTTTTTGCTCGTAAGTGTACATCAGATGGGCCAGGATAAATTGGTGATGGGATTTTTTAAAGGCAAAAAATGTGCACTACCGTAAAGGACCAAAGCCCTAATGGCTATTATTGCGTGTCTATTTTTAGTTTGTTATCGCATCCTCGGTTGCAACAATTCGTTAAAATAGATACACTCATAAGTTTTGCATGAATGTTTTCATAATTTTTCCCCATGTGTGAATCGTTTGCCAGCTTACACCTTAGTTTTTAAGTTATAAATTTTCGCCGTTTATTTATAAAAAAAAAATGTAATAAAAGTTGACAAAAAATCTAAATAGAACGTGCAAGAGGTGAATTTGTCCGAAAGTTCGAAATCGTGCACGTATGATTTATAACTAAAAAAATCAGTTCTAAGCTGACGAACGACTCATTTTACAAGGTTAAAAAATTAATTTGCCGGATTGTGTCACTGCCTAATTTTGAATAGGCCTAACCTTACCTGTACATCTTTGATTTACACTTCCAATGCACTGCCTCTCAAGCCCTTCTGTCGCTAAATTAAATACTTGCAATATTTGAAGTCCAAGTAATATAAAAAGCATGTTTTTAGTTAACCGTAATTAAGGAAACCAAAATAACGCAGATCGCGAGCTAAATTTTGCATCACTGTAGTTCAACAATTGAATTCATGGTCAAATGTGTGAGGCTAAAATGTAAAATCTATTTGGCTATTGCTCAGCGAAACCTGCAGTAGGAAATAAAACTCGCTTCCTGGCAAATGTTATGAAAGCTTCTATTTCTAGAATATCGATACAGGAAATCACCACCTATTTTTTTAAAAACTGAGATATTCGCTATACATATCCAAGTTTGCACTCCCATAGCATTGACCCACTTTGTGACCTACATGTAGCTTTCTCCACCTAATTATCCTAGTGTAGGAAGCAGAGCAAAACAATTATCAGGTCGCGTTGGAAACCTAATACCTTTTCCTATTCATGCTTTTTAATATACTGATAATAAATGAATCAATTATAAATTGATAAAAAGTATATGAACTCAAAACCTTTTTTAAATTCAATTACAAATTTTTTTAATAACCAAAACTGAATTTGATTAACCTGATGACTACTTTGCAAATGACGATATATTCAAGAAACTGAACATTAATCATTTTAAAAAGTGTTGCATCGTCTAATCCAATTCATTTTTTAAATGCTTGTTAGGTTTGAGGATTCAAATAATTGCCGCCAAAATTAGCGGATGAACACATTAGCCACAGCTGTTCAGGGCAACGACGCTTTTGTTTCGAGACCATTAGTACGCGTCATCAGCGCATTTTCGACATGGAAGCAATCTTCTTCCGCCGGAAAAAGTAGAGCGTGGGGATGAGGAACAACCGTGTATCTGTACCTGAGGTAAGAATTTTATGAATTTTGCCAAGTTTTCTTATTATGCATTGTTACAGCATGTAATGCATGGTTATAAGCCTAAGATGCAAATGCGCGTGAGGACGTCAGATATTGGGTATTTGCTGCTGTACTATTTCTTAATTCGTGAAGCTGTGAACTGCTTGACATTTGGGTTTGTCGCTTTTCTTGGGATGCGCCAAGACTACGCTAACCTCATTTGAATGGAGAGGTAGTGGGCGTGTTCAAGCTGTTTTTACCGACTGGAATTGATTGATGAATTATTGGCAGATGACGACTAATTGAGGGGATCCAGCCACCAGATATACTAATAGGACAAGATGATGGAGTTATCACATAGCTTGACATTGAACGAGGATGCCCTGGCTCAGATTGCGGACGCCAAAAGACCAGTCTTTATATTTGAATGGCTGAGGTTTCTGGATAAGGTCCTCATAGCTGCTCAAAAGGTATGTAAATGCCTTTATTAATTTGGCAATTGTTGTGTTGTTGGGTAAATTCTCATTTTTGCCATAATTGAACTATTTACTGCCATGAAGCATCCCCAAAATCTGCTTCGAATAATACTCTGATCAGACTGTCTGATGACAATAATTAAGCTTGGGCGTCGTTAAAATGCCATATAGCTTAGTGCATGTTGGCATACCCCATTTTACATCGTTTCCCTCATATGTTGGTGTCAGATTGCCACCATACCCCGACTATACGTCAAGCTGTCTCGCTTTTACGTCTGTTTTGCAACATGGCACTACTAGTTTTTCGACTTGTTTTCAGTGGTTTATGAATTACTTTTTTGTATCAAAACGTACATGTCTTCTGTGAAGAAGTGGACAATTTGAATTCTTATGTAGACCTACATATGTATGTACATTACATGTACATAATTTAACTATACAGCTAAAAAAATGACTTACGTCGGTTTGCTTGCAATTTGTCTGTATAAGTTCGTTAATGAAATTCTCATATTCATACATTTTTGAAAATCAACTGATTTATGCTGCACAATTAAGTCTGTCATCTTGCCACTTTTTGGTAGTTTCTCAACGTAGATGCACGTTTCATATTCGTCAACATCAAGACCATTTTCATCAGTCTGCTCTGTTTGACTCGCAGACAGCCTGGCAAGTGTCAGATGTAGTCATTGGGACTGCAATTTGTAAATATTTAAGGAGCATTCAGCTGTTCCTCCAGGATTTTGACGTTTTGTTCAAGTTTTATAAACCTATCACTCACTTACGTTGTCCAGAAACAGTGCCAAACTACAGTGTCAAACTACTGATTTCGAATATCTGACATTCCGTGCCTTTCGGATAAACAGAGTATTACTGTAATACAAAACATTTTTTTTTGTAAATTCGCGTTTTATTCTGCAGCATTGAGATTTTTGCTGTTAGGAATAAAAAACTATTTCTCTAAATAATTGTCATCAATTTGAATGGCCTCACGCCATCTTGGAGCAAGAGCCTGCCCATGTTGTAAACATCTGAGCAGACTGAATTCAGATTAGAAGGTCTCATGCTTGTTGACATCGTACCGAAGAGGGCCACCAGTAATTGAGGCTTCATTCACGTATGTGTCATGTTCTTCAGCATCAATGTTTTGTTGCATTTCCGACACGGCTTTCCAGATTTTGACCATGTGGGCAGACATGCAATTGCTCCAAGATGACTTAATGCCGCTCACATTATATTTGGAAATTATATATGAAAAATAGTTTTGTGTTCATAAAGGATGTAATAACTAACAGTAAAAATGAAATTTGCAAAAAATGTTTTACGTTACATTTGGTACGACCCTCATACATGTGACCTACTTATTTCTATTTGCATACCGGCCTATGCACACAAAATATTGAATGCTGTTCTTAGGCAGATTTCATGAGAATCATTTGTGCGCTTCATGGTCACCTGGAAGTTGTTTTTTTAAAGTTTCGTAAATCGCCGACCTGAGAAAAAATGTCTTTGTGTGTGTTTTCAAACTAATAATGTGCACATCTCGACAAAGTGGGGCTCTTCAACAGCCATAGGCTATTCAGACCTATATGCCTAGTCAGGGTTCCCACTGATCTGGAAAGCATGGAAATGTCAGGGAAATTTTAAAGTTTTGATTGCCATAACCTCAAATGGTGAATTGAATTTGTTTGTGATGCTGCCTAAAAGAGGGTGTCTAGTCATACTTATGCGATAGAATGAGATTGCTGATTTAAGATTTTCAATTTTTGAAGTGATGAATTTTCATTAATTTTTTTCAATAAACAACTTTTGATGATGCCAGGGAAATTTTTTCCAAAATCCTGAGAGTCAGGGAAGTTGAAATTTATATTTGAGTTAGAACCCTGCTTTATTGGTTATAGATTAGTTCGGTTTAGGTCAGGTTGGGTTAGGAAAAACAACGATGTGCAGACTGCCCATGCCAAGCCTACAAGCTGTTTATAAAAGCCCACAAAATTTTGGGAGGTGTGCACATTTCCGACTAACACTCCATGAAACATACAACCAGTTTACTTTATTTCCCTCATGTTAGTAAACTAAAGTAATGCCACCTAATTTATTAAGCGGTTATCACCTCGTCTGGAAATAAACATGCTAAAACCCGTTTAATTTCCTTTTCCTGATATTTTCCTCAACCATTTGAGCCAAGAATCATACATTGTTACAAACACGCAAAGGGCATGGAACTGAGTTTTATCCAATCAATTATTTCCTTCCATAAATAGTTAATGCAATTGTATGTGTTGATCAAGACCCATGTGAATTACTAGTAACTGATTTCTGTCATTTTTCCAGTCGGACATCAAAGGATGTCAGAAGAAACTCGTTGAGCAGCTGACCAATCAGATTAACAATGCACCAGGTCCACCAACACGCAAATTAATTGCCAGAAACCTGGCTACATTATTCAGCGTTGGAGATACATTCCTTTTGTTTGACACTGTAAATAGATGCAACGATATTTTGAAAAACAAAGATGATTCACCCAGTTATTTGTCTACTAAATTGTAAGTCGTAACTTATTTCAGTGATGGGAATTCTTGTACAAGAGCCTCCTGTGTAAAATTTTTTTTTGCCATATTTAAGAGCGGCAATAACATGCATCGGGGCGATGTACGAACGACTGGGCCGTATGATGGGACGATCCTATGAAGAAACTGTGCAAATTTTGCTCAAGTGTTTACGGAATGCAGAGGTATGGCGACATAATTCCAATATCAATTTGACTGCAGGCTTAAATGGGCTTTGTTATTTTTATTATTTTTTTTAAATTAATTTTGTAACATTTAGCTGTTATTTTGTTATACATGTAGTCTCAGGCACGCTGTGAGATCATGGTGACTATGGAAAAGATTTGTGTTGGAATGGAAAGTGCAATTAGTTCAGTCGTAAAAGAAATATATAAAGCTACTCGGCACAGCCTAACCGATCGAGCAATGGCTGTACGATGTGGGGCTGCAAAGGTTAGTTTCGTGAAGTGTTTGCATTTTTTAAATTTAAGGCTTCAATTTGTCGGAGCCTTTAATTAGCTAAAAGGTTTTATTTTAAGAGGGTCATAAACCTCGTGGAGCGTTCCGGAGCTCTCTTTTCAATAATGTAATATAATGCTTCAAGTTTTTGTCTCACTTCATGCAAGTGTTAATCCACTTGTCCACATTGACAATTTTTTCATTTTTGTTAAAAAAAACTACATGAATTTTTTAGTAATCCTGTCCGGAATGGTAGAAGAAACTAATCTTTTTATCACTTATTTATTATTCCAACATGATTTTGAATTACGATGTATAGTTATGGAAAACGCAGTTGCTGCATGCCCGCAAATAATGTGTCATTGTATGCAACACATGCATTGAATTTTTTATTGGTTTTTAATGAAGTTAGCAGATGTCAAAATGTTTTTCTTGTATGCATAAAGCAGTCTCATTACAGACCATTTTGTGTAACTTGTTAGTTTAAAATGTCGGAAATTTTTCACAATTTCACAATTTTCAATTGCATTGAAAAATGCTGTCCTTGAGAGCAAACAGATCAGGTGGTGTATTCCAACCATCTTGTTATGATTCTTTACTTGACAAAGATGAAATAGACTTCTAGTAATAAGAAAACGATCTGATTGTGCCCCAATTTAGTTACACAATATTTCTGCATCATTCAAATTTAATTCGTTGAAACTCTGGCGTCTGATGAGCGAGTTATCTTTTCGTCTGGTTGTGATACCATTGATGCTGTCAATTTGAAGAACAAATTTGAGTCATTTTTTAAGCTGTACTTGTATATAGTTTTCACGTTTTCGTGAGCTTCGTTTCCCACTCTAGGCATACTTTAGCAAAATTTCTGATGAGTTCTGGGATATTTTTTATGTAAATCGTTGCAATTTACCTTGCATTGTAAATTTCTTTGCAGATTGTTTATTTATATGCTATCTTTATTCACAGTGCTTATTGCAAATGCTGAAGCACTGCACATTTCTTTATACCACTGAGCTGGAAAGCCTTGCTTCACTCTGCTTCAGGGCATTTGAAGGATCCAATTACGATGTCCGCTGCATAGTTGGCAAGCTTCTGGGCGTTGTTATGGCCACAACCCAACAAGTTCCACGGACAGCAGGTTTATTATTATCTATTGAATAGGAAACTTTATTTCACTCACAGCTAAATCATCATGCATTATTTTTTTCAGGTAAACTCCGTGTTGTTTCCATTGAAGAAGCCTTGGGCATCATGTTGACTGGGTTCCTGAAAGGGGGCATCGGCTTTCTGAAAGGTGGGGCTGGGGAAATGATCAAAGGGACATCTGGCGTCAGCAGGGAAATTAGAGTTGGAGTCACACATGTAAGTATGCGCAAATACAATCGATACAAACGCATATACATGTAGCTAGTACATTTAGGGGCGGTTAATCTGAATTTCTTTTCTTACATTCATATATACTTGTATTTACATTTGTGTAACCTGCAATAGCATTGTATTTGTCAAATATCTGCAGGTATTGTTTTCTACCCATTCAGAATAATCGAAAGTCTATTGCATATAACACTTGAGAAATGTTAAAATATTCAGTCGGTGACTAGCCATCTGGAAAACCTGGAAATATCAGGGAAATTGATTTGATCTGGAAATGTCAGGGAAATTCAAATAATTACTGGTAATTTGTTATGGCACAACGATTTTGATTGGTATAAGTATCTCAGACAAGCATTACAAAAGCTATATTTAAGATCTGCTTTTTTTTTTTAAAAAAAAAAATTGCCTACGGCGTTTTTGTTATCATTAACACTTCCTAATATTTCTTATGAAAATCCCACTAAAATTCAACTAAAATGCTGTATTTCTGTTATTTTTTTGAAATTTCGCCTTCGGCGTTCCTAAATTTTAAATATTGTAGCTGGCTGCTTATAAAGTTTTTTAACAACAAAATTTCCCTACAGCGTTTCCATCATTATGAACAATTTTTAAAATTTCGAAAGAAGAAGTCCACAAAAATGCAGCATTTGAGATCTAGTGATTTCAACCACTAGTGTTCGCATCGTTTTTAATATTAATGCACTGAAATCCATAATTTCGGTTCACGATTATTTCTTGTAATTTTTCAAAAATTTCGCCATGGCGTTCCCTATATAATTATCACTGTTATTTTATTTTTACAAAATTGTTAGCTAATTCCATCATTTCGTGATCAGATCAACAATTTCTAAAATTTCCGCTATATGGCATTTGCATGGGTTAAATCTGCATCACAAATGTGTCGGGGAATTTTGCAAAAAGTGTCTGGAAAACCTGGTAATGTCAGGGAAATTAGATCCAAGCTTCTGCTAGTCACCCTGATTCAGTATGCACACCTTATTATTGCAGGCATACGTCATGTTTGTTCAGACCCTCGGTGGCCTCTGGCTGGAACGCAATTTGAACATCTTTTTGCAGCATGTTCTGGACTTGGTGTCCAATCCCAAAGCTGCAACTACTCACGTGGATGCAGTGTACTCTCGGAAATGCGTATCATTCATACTTCGTTCGGTGCTAGGTCGGATGTTGAGTGAAAAGGCACAGATAGCAGCTTGCAAAGATCTGTGTCAGATCATTTGTGTGCAGATGAACAATCAAGGTAGGCTTTGATTTTACATGTTTTTTCTATCGCTCAGAGCCATATCATATGAAACTGACAATAACTTTTTTACTGCACTGAAAAATAGAAGCTACAGGTGCCTTGGATTCTAACAGTAGCGTGGATATGCTGTACAGCCAGCATGGCATTGTCTGTGCTCTGCAGGAGCTGGGATGCCTAATCCAGTCTCTCGGCACCACAGCATCAACTCTCATCACTGAACCTGGTGCAGGTGTCCTGGAGGCCGTTATATCGGTTTTGCTGCATCCGGCACCAGCAGCACGGGTGGCTGCTGCTTGGTGCTTACGCTGCATTTGCGTGGCATTACCTTCACAGCTTACTCCGCTCATTGATCGGAGCATGGATCGACTGGAGCATCTGAAAACATCACCTGAGGCCATTAGCGGGTACTCGTTAGCACTTGCTGCTCTTATTGGTGCTGCTCGACTATGCCCACTTGGTATTCCTCACGCACGGGGAAAGGTAATGCTTTTGTTATTGGTGAGGTCGGAAGCGGTCATTTAATACGTGAAGGCTTCGTTGGAAGTCCAACCACTTGACTGACATTGTTATTACGTTAATTTCTGTAGCTTGTATTTAATGTTGCTGAAGATCTGCTCCGCAGCGCCTCCCAAAACAGCCGCCTATCTCTTCCGAGAACTCAGGCAGGATGGTTACTGATCGGCTCTATAATGACTTTAGGTAGTAGCCAATTCACCGAAATTCTGCATGTATTGTCAAGGTATTCTTTATAACGTTTCTTTAAATGTTATTTATTCAAGGACCACCGGTTGTGCGTGGCCTCCTGCCACGAATGCTGCTACTCTGGAGAATATCATTTCCACGTTCATCGAAAGAACTCGAATCGGAGAAGGCAAGAGGAGACGCCTTCACGTGGCAAGTCACTCTTGAAGGACGAGCTGGAGCGCTATGTGGTATATTTTTGCTTATCCTTGTAATTAACTTTTCTACGTTTCAACAGTGTTCCTGTTATTCACGAGTACCTCATTTTGGTTCAATAGCAATTTACAGCTTCCTTGCAAATAACACTGAGCTGGTTACACCAGATGTGGTTCGTCGCATACTCACACCTATCGAATCTGCTCTCGCCATGTTGAGCAAGTAAGCGCTTTATTTTTCTTTTGCCAATTTTGGTGACCATCAACAGGGAAAACCTGGAAACATTTACGTGCAAACATTGTATTTTGTGTGTGTTCGATATAATTTTGGGAAATCAACACAATAATGATTGGCTTGATCATGGATCAGTTCTACCATTCCCCTAAAATTCAGCATTTGCGATTAAGAGTTTTCTAAAAACTTTGCATGCTACGCTCCTAAATTAGTCGTACATTATGCTTTTTTGGTGCTTTAGTTTAAAAAAAAATAAAATTTCCGTCAGTGTTGCTTTTGTTATTCATAGGCCTATTTCTGGAAAGCGTTTTTGAGAGATTACTCCTGAACTACTTTATTTCTTGTAATTTTATAGTGAATTTCTGTCAATATTAATATTTCTGAAATTTTCAAAATTATCTTGAACTGCATTATTGGTAACCTAGTTTTTATAAAAAAAATCCCCAAAAATTTCTTTCATTATTGTTATTATAATTTACAACAAAAAAAAAAACATTTCAAGGAAAATGTACCGAAATTCCATCTTTGGGATATGTTTCTTTGGTAATGTTGACTAAAAACCTACCATTTGAGATCTGGTTTATAAAAAAATTCGCCTATGAAGTTTATTATTATCACTAAATGTTGTTTTCAATAGAATTGTGGCACTCAAATGTGTTTTTTGAACCTGGTAAACCTGGAAAACTAAGGAAATTACGTTTTCATAAATTGGTAGTCGCCATGTTGATGGTTGCCCCTTATCAAAGTATGGATTTGGCACTTTATATGCTAATTTGTTTTTTTAGCATATCAAGTGTAATCAAGTCATATGGTCAGCATCTGAAGGCGAGTGCTGCAATGCTTCGTTTGCGTCTTTATGAGGCTTTGTCTTCATTGCCAGCACAGTCGTTTGAAAGCAGTTACAATTCATTGCTCCGTTTGCTCGTTGCTGAATTCACCCTTACCGAAAATCCTGCAAATACGACGACATCGCTGTTGAGAGCTGTTTGCCATGCGGACGATAGTGTCATTTTGGGTTCTTGGCTTCAGGAAACTGATCACAAATGCATTGAAGATCAGGTAAGTTGCTTTCTGCTGTTTATTATATTTATCTGTTTCACAACGTTTGACATGGCACCCTTTTTTCAGTAAACTTTTATTTGCCTGGGTTCTCTAATTTTTGATAGCTTCTGGTGATTGGTTTTTGGTTAATGATTTACTAATTTTGTACTAACATCGAACATTCCAATAATTACATACTATTAGGTTGTTCACGTACCATTTGAAATGTTTTTGTTCGTTGCAATGGCAGTGTCTTATGATTTGGCTAATGATTTTATTATTTTTGTCACAACTGCATTGCTCTTTATTTTTCACTAAAATATTCTTAAACGCTTTTTAATATTTAATTCTATATCTGAGAAATTTTGTGAGAATTCGAATAGCACATTGAAACAGTGGTTATTTTCATGGTGATAAGTTAAAATTTATAAGAAGCGATGTTCGATCTTACTGTTTGGGTTAGGTTACGTACATGCTTACTGCTACTTATACTGACAACTTGACAAGTAAAAGTAAGCGGTATATAAACAAGGGCTTTTGTTGAACTCTTGATTTTTTTTTATGAAAATATCAAATGTCTTGAATAACATAAGCTCGTTAACTAAAATATGCAAGACCTGTTTGGTAATTTTTCTGGATTATGATGGTTCCACTTGTGGATTTGCATGAAAAAATTGTCCATTTTTACTAAAGACAAACAGACATGCTGGCAAACGTCTCATGCCGATCACTCTAAACTCTAAAGCACGCTTTTTTGAGTTACTCTGTCTTGTGTTAGTTTCCCCGTTGGTTTGTGGTTAACGCATATTTAAGGCTTGGTTTCTTCGTGCACAGATGGAACCCAATAGGAAACTGGATAAAGACAACGTGAGTAATGTTAGCTCACTCCCTTGATTGGCTAATCTTTGGCCTGCTTTCCCCTTCACTTTTCTTCCCTTGCATGGATGCTTATCTAGAATGCTCTTGAAATTCTTCAAAATGCATGGTTTTGTTGTTTTCATTCATGACCCTAGGGACCTCCATTGTCTTTCTCCAATGTCACTATAGTTTTTCTGTTTTTGTACATTTATTTTTGAATTGAAGGTATTTGGCCCCTGAAAAGGACGATTTGCAAAAATAATTACATATACCCAACAAATGTCAGATATGCAGACCAGATGATGAATATGAAGAAATTGGTAAAATTTGGAGTGATTAAACTTTCAATTCTAGTGATAAACTTTTCAAAATTGTTTTTATGATAGATAAATTAAATTTGAAATATGTGTATGATTATAAAAAATCCTAATGTTCTGCGGACATTCTTAAAACTACGAGGCAAACTACGAGATCAGATGGGCCAAATGCCTATAAATAATACTCGATTTTTTTTTTATTTTTTTTTTGGTTGTTATTAATGTATCATTATAAAATGTTATTAACGTTATTTTTTAACAGCTGCAGCCAAACAGTGCCTCCGGGTCTGGAGCCTTAGAACACGATTCTGCTTTTGTTTACCGATGCCCTGCAGTGGTTAGTTGTTTTTTTCCATTTGTTTTCTATTATCCAGATGCGACAAAAGACTAAGAATTTTAATCATTTAGGGCGATAGTGTTCCTGGTCCATTGCCATTGGGGGTTGCTGTCATCGATGCTTCTGTAGCTCTTTTTGGGCTAATCTTTCCCCGCGTTGCCTATAAACATCGCTTGCAAATGTTGGAGCACTTCTCTGAATGCATCAAGCAATGCAAATCAATCCGCCAAGAAGCAGTGCAGATCAACGTGTTTACAGCTGTGCTGAGTGGCATGAAGGTGGACAAAATTCTTTTGGAAACAATGACATTTGTTGTTGAATTACATCACTGATTATTATAATTGAACACTTGCAGGGTCTTGCTGAAGCAAAAACGAATTTTGGACAAGATGACGTTCGAAAAGCAGCTGTGACTTTAGTGATTGTTAGTACCAATTTATTTTCAGCATTGTATCAAAGGGTGCCTTGAGCTGTACATATTGAGAAATTTTGCAATGATATGAAACTCCTAAGTCTAGTCAAGAAGAACTCGTTGCCTGTATGAGAAATTGAAGAATTTGTCATTAATAGAAATTTGGTACTTCTCATAGAGTGCCTTGACCCACTCCAATCCAATTTTGCGTTGCGCAGCTGGTGAAGCATTAGGACGCATGGCCCAGGTGGTTGGTGACAGTCGCTTTGTGGCAGAAGTTACGCAGAATAGTTTCGACAAGTAAGTGCATACATATGGTGACAGTGAAATGTCATCAATATCAAGACTTAGTATTCATGAAAATTTTTAATCATTTTTTGCAAGAGTATCTAATAGTATAATTGAAGAAATTTTTATTTCTTTAGTTGTTTTTTTTTTCATAATTTTTATTAACGATTTCAACTATTTAAAAGTGATTTTTTTCATTAAACCTTTATCGTTTCCAATTAACTAATTAACTATTTTGATGTCACGTAGCCATCATTGATAGCAAACATCAGATTTTGAGCGTAATAACATTCTCTGTTAGGTTGAAATCAGCTCGAGATATTGTTTCACGGACCGGCCATTCCTTGGCTCTGGGTTGCGTGCACCGCTATGTGGGAGGCATGGGATCTGGCCAGCATCTTAACACTAGTGTCAGCATTTTATTGGCTCTTGCCCAAGACACAACATCACCCGTGGTTCAAGCCTGGGCATTGCATGCATTAGCCCTCATTGCCGATTCAGGAGGACCAATGTTCCGTGCATACGTGGAGCCCACACTTTCACTGTCACTTAAGCTTCTTCTGTTTGTTCCTGTTGCCAACGTCGACGTCTTACAATGCATCGGAAAGTGCCTTTCAGCTCTGATTACAACAATTGGGCCAGAACTTCATGGTGAGTAATTTGACCCTATGCTTACCCATTTGTAAACTGTCGTTTGGTAACTATTGGCCTTTTGTTTTTAAGGCAACACCAATTCTGTGTGCATGGCACGCTCGTCATTTCTCTGCGCTTGTGCTATAATGCAGGAGCATCACGATCCCTTGGTCCATGCTGAAGCCACCGCTTGCTTGCAGCAGCTCCACATGTTTGCGCCGCGACATGTGAATCTTTCGTCTTTGGTTCCAACCCTTTGTGTAAGTAGTTTATTTTGTGTGGCTACATTTTTGATTTATTGCTAATTGTTATTGTCATCAGAAAATCCCTCTCATACACTTATAAGTAGAGTTGAGAATGGGCACAGACATTAATTTTTATAAATACTTTTTTTATGAAGAAAACTTTAGGCAGTTCTCATCTTCTTCTTCGAAGAGCTGCCGTATCATGCTTGCGGCAACTTGCACAACGTGAAGCTAAAGAAGTTTGCGAGCATGCGCTGACCTTAGTCACGGAAAGCAATAAAGGGAACAGGGCAAAGTTCAAAGGGGCTCCGAAAGATGGGTCAAGCGCTGCGGCAATCTTACCTGATACTGGGCTTCCAGGAGTTTTGTTTGGCATGCTGGACACTGAGACAGACAGGCAACTTGTCTCCGACATTCACGACACCTTAACAAGCATGTTGCAGGCATTGGCCGAAGATCACCTTTCCCAGTGGCTCGGTCTTTGCAAGGAAGTGCTGACCTCTAGCGCAGGTACCAACAATCGTTAATACAATGCTTTGCAATAGGTTCTGTAAAATAATATGGCATCACAAAGTTTTGCCTTGCAATCGGGGACGTTCCATTCCCCTGTCGGCTGTCCTGATTTTGGCATCTGATCTTGAAAAGTTCTTTCGTGTTTTTAATTTTACTGTCATAAATGTGCTTTCCATTTAAATGGTTACTTTTTGGTTCGCAGAAGCCAGTGGGTCGCCTATTGTGGGACCAAAGGAACGGGAAAATGAAGTTGGTGACAATGAGGCGGAAGTCTCGGACGAATCTCGTTTTCACGCTCGGGAAGACCCAGCTACCCACCCCACAATATTTCCACGATGGCCCACCAAAGTTTTTGCCGCGGAATCTGTTTGCCGAATCATTGCTGCTTGCGATGGCAATAAAGCACATTTTGACCTGACGCTGGCCAGGGATATGCAGTCCACCAGCAAGTCGGCAGATTATTTGGTCCTGCATCTGTCAGATATTGTGCGGATGGCTTTTATGGCAGCCACCTCTGACAGTGACCCTCTGCGCCTGGAAGGGTTGAGGACTCTTCAGCTGATCATTGATAAATTTGCCAAAGTTCCCGAACCAGAATTTCCCGGTCACGTGATCTTGGAACAATATCAGGCTCAGGTTGGAGCAGCGTTAAGACCGGCTTTTTCACCTGACACCCCGTCACATGTCACTGCAATGGCCTGTCAAGTGTGCAGTGCTTGGATTGGCAGTGGAGTTGCTAGGGACCTAAATGATCTGCGAAGAGTCCATCAGCTGCTGGTTTCCTCTTTGGCCAAATTAAAGAAGGGCTCAACTTCGTCGCAGTTGTACAATGAGAGCACAGCAACCTTGGAAAAGTTGGCCATTTTGAAATCGTGGGCAGAGGTATTAATACCTTTCATAACTTTATATAGAAAGTGTTTATTATGATACGTCTTTCAAGCGTTCTATTTGGTTTACGGAAAGTTGTTTGCCAACAATTGTTCCGCGGAATGTTGTCCGCCGACAGTTGTTCGCATAAGTCAATTGCTTACTTAACCTTACCTAACCTACTTATAGCCTAACCTAATCCACACCTAACCTAACAAACTAACCTAACTTATACGTAACTTAACTTGTGCAATTGGCGAACATGTGTTGGCGACCAACTTTCTGCGGAGCAATTGTTGGCAAACAAGTCTTTCTAGATACCGTTCCATTTGTTCTGTACAAAATGCACTGGTCATTTTCAGCAAAATATGATTCTGATTGACTTGTACATCATTGTCTCCAAATTGATATTTAAGGTTTATGTCGTGGCGATGATGCAAGAAGAAGGCAAGGTGAATGATTTGGATGCAATCGATGCCAGCCCACAAGAAGAAAATGCTGAGGAAGTGTCGCTTGGAAGCAGGGAAAGTCTGCTTGATCTGGTCAAGCCTGAACTACCATCTTTGAGCAAGAACTGGATTGCTGCCCTTCGTGATCATGCCATTTTGTCATTGAGTCCAGGTAAGCTTTGCCAAAATATCTCGTGCAAGTTTTTAAAATTGTGATTTAGCAACGTGCCATTCTTGTAATTATTTTCCAGAATTTGCAAACCAACAGCGCCACGAAGGAGGCACTTTCTACAGCATAGACATTGTAGATTCCGCAAGAGTACATTACCGCAATTCTTGGATTCCAATCCTGCATGCTGCATCTCTGTGGCTGAATAATGGTGGCTTTGAGGAATCCGAACCCGATGAGGGTTCTCAGGGACAAAGCAGCAATAACTCCGCTACGAACAATCATACTGATGAGAGGAATTCTGAAGAGGTCAATTCTGATCGATTCCATCTCATATTTGGTAAGCATTCTCATTGAATTTACTAAATTGGACGGAACATTTTGTATTTTAATATCCCCGGTCGTAAAACCACTTGAACGTGATCACGCTGTCATTTTAATTTCTGTCTGTACACATAATTTCATTTCCAGGTATTTGCATGGAAGCATTGTGTAGTCCTCGTGCAACTGAGCCTCTGGAGTGTGTGATAATCTGCTTGCAAGCCCTCTTCAAGCTACTGGAAACTAGCTGGGCTAGGTCAAACATCGGAAACGACTCCCAGCTGTCGGTGGAATTGTGCAACGTGCTTCACCGCCTGCTACTCACCAGGGAAAACCCATTAGCTCAATTGCGCGTGATGGATGTTGTGCAACGGGTTGTTATCGCTAACCAAGAGGCTTTGATGTTGAGAAAGAAGAAAAAATTAAAAGGTATGGTGAGTTAAGGTGAACTTACTAATTGTGGGGATATCTGGATATCTGTTTGTATTCATGAAAGTCACCCATTGAACTATTTTAAACTACATGTGACTGCATTAGCTATTTGGCAAGGAATTAATTTTGCTTTTGTTACTTATTTATGCCCCTTTTAAACATTAAGTGTGATTTCATATTTAGAGATCATTTTTTTCTAGAAAAATAGGTCACCAATAATTCACAGTGGTGAACTTTGCGAAATTCTTTAGAAGAACTCTGTCTGTAATGATGGCTTTATGTTACATTTTCTTAATATTACTTTTAATAAATGTCAGCAACAGAAGGGGTCTTATTCATTATAAAAAGGATAACTATAAATGGATTTGTTGACTGGTTAATAATGCGGGAATGTCATAGATAATATTATTTGGAAAACTAAAACAAAAGTGGCCGATTTTACCCTCATTTCTACCAACAAAATGTTCGTGTTAGGAACATCATAGGCGAAATTTTTGAATAAACAGCCAAAATTGTGGCTTTTATTACTTTATGTAGTTGGTAGTATTAGTGGCATCGCATCTCGAAAGGTAGGGCTAATTTTATGGGAAGGGCATGACCCTTCAACAGTGCAGATGTATCCCAGGTTGGAAATCGCGGGTCTAAATGGTGCTTTCTCATATTTACAGATAGTCATAGATTTAGTGTTGCCATTTAGCCACCATTGGTGGTTAATGAGAACATTTGTCTAGATGTTATGTTTCTATTATTATAGAAATCGCCCCAGCTAACCAAGAACCTAAGGACCCAGACGAAACTGCTATTTTGGGAGAAGGTGGAGAAAACGGAGAAATCATTCCTGGCAAATCGGTCACATTCGCCATTCTGGAAGTTTGCCTGTGTGTCCTTGTCCGCCACCTCCCTGGCCTGAACCCATCACTTCCGAATGGTGCTGCAAATCCTGTGGGCATTATTACCCAACTGAAAGCACCGCCCTTGACCAAAGACGGTGCTACGCTCGTCGCCTCCGCTCTAACCATTATGGTTGAACTCCCTGGACTGTGCTCTCCTGCTGGCAGCATTTCCATTCTTCCAACCATTTTATTCCTAACCACCGGTGTGTTGAAAGAGGTCACCAGCATGTGTTCGATCAGCGAGGCGTATTTCAGCAAACCATCATCTGCTGAGCCTCTTGCGACGACTTTGCAAACCCTGAAACAGATGGTGCTGAATCCTTTGACACGAGATCCACGCTGTTGCAACGAATGGAAAACCTTGCTGCAGAGCGCACTAGCCAAAATTTTGGATATCAGTAAAACTAGTAAGTATTTTACTCCGCTTGTCGATTCTTATTAACTGAAAGCCGGTAATGTCCCCAATGCCTTTCAATAAATTTTTTAATCCTATCCAGGCCCAGACACGCACAAGGTGGACGAGATTGGCATGTTGTTAGCTGTTGCTGTTTTTGTTGTCTCTGCACCTGTCGACGTTATTTGCGTTCCTAATCTGCAATATCCATGTCTGAACCTGTTTAAACAAGCTTTGGATTCAGAAGATCTGCAAGTAAGCAACTGGCAATATAATGAGCACCTTGATCTTCTGGAACATTAAACTTAATCGAGTAATTGTCCAGGTCCGAATCAAGACGGTTCAGACGTTGAAACCTATTTTTCAACATCCGGAACGGTCGATTTCTGTTCCTTACATCCATGCCTTGGCTGGGCGTATCATCGAACTGATCAGCAGCACAGAAGCTAAGCAACCAACCACTGATCTTCAGCTACTTTTCGCTCTCGAGTGTCTGCAAGTGGTGGAAATTGTTGTTGCTTTGGCAGATCCTCAACACAGTGAGTAATCACGTGCTAATTTAATCTCACCATGGCATATACAATTCTTGCAATGCTGTTTTATTTTTGTGGGTTTGCTGTATCTTTTGTTATTTGCATTCCTCAATTTTCAATCTGTTTGCAAACTAGCAAGGCACTTTCATTCTCTTCCATTTTCCCCACTGTACGTTCAAACCACATCCTTAGCTGAACGTCATAATTGAATTCCTCGTGTTGACTACCAACCTGGAAACCTCAGGGAATTTTATTTTCAACCTGAAAAACAGTAAATTTTGAATTGAAGCATTGAATTTAACCATATCAAAATTGAATTTTTATGCTTGTTTGTTATAATTTTGAGAAGTCAACATAAAAATGATTGGTCTGATAATCAATTCTGTCACTCTCCTATTGGAGATTTAGTTTCAAAACATTAAAATTGCAGTCAGTGATGCCTTTGTTGTTAATATTTTTCAAAAATGTTTTCAAGAGATTGCTCCTAAAATCCGTTATTTCTGGGAATTTTTTTACTACATTTTCGTTTATGGAGATAATTTCTGCCAATATTAATAGTTATGAAATTTTAAAAATAGTCTAAAACTGCTTTTGGCGATACCCGGCATTGTTTATGTCAAAAATCCCTCAAATATTTCTTGCACTCTTAGTGTTATTATTTAAAAAAACATTCGAAACATCATTTCTCATAGTTTTGCAAGGAAATGTTCGGAAGATCCATCATTGTGATGTTTGGTTTGTAAAGTTGACTAAGATCCTACCATTTGAGATATAGTTTTTCAAAAAATGTGTTCTAAGGCGTTTCCTTATTATATATTTTGAACTTGGAAAAATTAGAATATGACCCTGGAAAACTCTGAGATTGTTGTTTTTAAAAATTAGTAGTCACCATGTTCCTTAGTCTTACTTAACAAACTTTTTTTTTCAGGAAATCAAATGTTGAGCCTGGCTGTACCCATTTTTGTCAAAACCTTACTGGATCCCACAGAATTCGCCTCTGCTTCAAAATGGGCTCGAGCTCTGCACGACCATGCGCTACAACGCCTGATGATAATCGGACCACAATATCCTCAAGAATTCCGCACAGTTATAAATTGCGTTCCGCAATTAAGGTCCAAACTGGAAACGTCTGTCAGGGCCAGTCAAAACGATGGCAACAGAAGTGGCGAAACGAATTCTTCCACATCTCGCAGCAATCAATCCTCTTCCAACTCGTCTAACTCGCACACTCCATCAATCAAGTTGAA
Organism: Kryphioiulus occultus; assembly: GCA_034687865.1. Lineage (NCBI taxonomy): Eukaryota > Metazoa > Arthropoda > Diplopoda > Julida > Julidae > Kryphioiulus > Kryphioiulus occultus. The sequence continues at coordinate 23,237 of JAQGAF010001694.1, forward strand.
AACTGACTTCAGTAATTTTACGGGTTGACGTTTCATTTTATTGAATTCTGGACCAGCAAAAGGTAACTATAAATTCCAAGATTGTTTATGCCGGTGAAACACAAAGCAGTGTAAATGTGTACTTTTTGAACAATTGTGTAAGTGGTGGATAAACCAGAGAAATGAGTGACTTTATATTGAGGACAACTGAGTCACCCAACATTGGGATGGTTTCAAGTGCTATACTAATTTTACCAACAATGCCATTTGTATTTCTTAATATTCAATATTATTCTTGATTAGTTGTTAACTTTTACAAGTTTTAGCTAACATTGATTTTAAGATACGATTTTATTATTCCTCACCATTTCAAAATTTACGTAAATTTGAGCCAGAAATCCTTGACATTTTTAATTTAGAAAAGCCATCACTTTTAACATGTGCAGACTATTTGAATTCTACAACCTTTGACCAACACGATACCCACTCGGTGGTCCTCAATGGCTCTACGTGGTTTGGGTGTTGCCCATTTCAACATGATTTAACTCGAGGCGGGCATCAAGGGTCGTAGCCTGTGTTGCTTGACATAAACTCTCTAAGTTGATGATTTTTTTAGTGAAGTGCTGAATTTCCCGGTACCCATTCCAAAAAAGTGGTTATGAAAACTTATTTTTTGACATTCAGGATTACTTGGAAAATTCAGATTTGCTTGTTTCAACAAATGTTTCTCAAATATTTATTGGATGACTTGATGAACACACATCTAGTGAACATGTCAATTGATACCATGAAAATGTTTCATTTTCGCTTCTGGAGTGGTCATGCTATACAATTTTAAGGCTACCGATTAAAAGAAGTGAAAAGTGAATTTCTTGTGTATTATACAAATGCACAATTTATTCAGCAGCAGATGCCCTATATATTCCTATACGGAGCATAATTTATTTATTCCACAATGTAGAAAGAAGTTTCTCATCCCTCTTTTCCTAACCTCTGACCTTCCCCAAAATGATACTTGTCTTAGTAATAAATAATAGAAAAATACATGGAAGTCAATTCTTCGTGTAGCTTTTCAGAAGTGGTATGCAACCATAAAAATGGTAATTTTCTTTGCCTGTACTACATGTGCGGTAGATTAGCCCTTGCTCCGCCATAGTCACTCTGAGAAAGTGGGCTTCTCCTAACAGCTCGTAAGCTGATAGTGATTGATGGGCAGATAAGTAAGGAAGTTAATCAAATTTTTGGATAAGTTCAGGTTTACGCTCAAGTTAGGAAGCTTTCTTTGCTCCGATCTTCAAACAACGCAGCATGCATGGATTTATTTTGTTGAAAAAATAGGGAAAAATGAAAATTAACAAGTGAAAAAGCAATATTTTTAATTTTATTATTTCATAAAAAGACCACACTGTATATGGACGCAAAATTAGGTAACAAACGTGATATACAATAGCATTAATAGGAATACAAAGACTACTACAGAATATGCCCTGCTCCACCATAGATGCTATGAGATAGTGGGCTTTTCTAACAGCACGAAGGCTGGCAGTGATTGCTTGCCGGTTAGTGAAGGTACAAAAAGGCAAAAAAGAAATAAAAATAAAAAAAGGATAAATTGCGCCAGCTATGACAAAGAGTCTATCATGTATTCTAGACAAGTAGAGCTGAAATATTTATACCTAGTGTACATTGGAGCAGGGTTTAATCTGTAGTACACGTTCAATTTTTCATTGAGGAAAACTCAACTACCAATAATACAATTTAGTGGACATACACTCAATTTTATAAAACCGTTGTAACAAAAACTAGATTACCGATGATGAATTTTAGTAAATAAATTTCTGATAAGCTCGTCACAAAATCATTCGAAATAACAATTTTTTTAATTACATGCTTTTCTATATTTATATATACATTTATTTTTAGAGATACGTGTAATAGTATAAATTGTTGAATCTCAGACGAAAAGATTATGGAACTTTTAAACGTGGGAATTTAAAATGTTTATTTGCAGAGTTATTCCTGCACAATTCCCAAATTTCATCATAGATAGCGCTGCTGTGTTTTTTTAGCTAATCACCCATTTTTATTTTGTTTCACACCAATATTTTAGTACTTAAGGTTAAAATACTGGTGGTGAACAGTTGTTGGGCATTTAAACTCACAAGATCCAGAATTTACTGATATTCGAAATACTACTGCCAAACAATGCTTCGGAATATAGACATTTTACCGGTTTCCCTGTCTATATACTAAATTTTGGACTTTTTTTTCTAAATACTTTTTATCTTTTCTAGTTACGTGTGTATGTATATGAAAGTCGATACAAGCATGGAACGGCACATAACGCTGCGAAACCAGACTTGACCATACACAGGTATTTGTACAAGTTTAAACATTATCGAGAAATAGAAAGTTTTGCAGTTTCTCACTGGTTTTTATTGCAAATGAAGTTGCGAAAATCGAATAAGAGAATTGTTTTACATCCGCGTTGAAAAAGTGCGAAAGTTGTTCACAAATATTTTTTACAGAAGAAGGGAGGGGACGCATCCTTGATCATGATCCAGTTTGCTAAGTTCTTTTGGTTGGGCCCTGTTTTAAATTTAGGATTGACCCTGTTCAAATATTTCCCAACATGCAAACAATTGCCGGTCGACCCCTCTGTGGGTTTCACGATGTCCCCAGGCGCGAGTGTAATCTTGAGCGAATAACAAATTTAAGGTCAGCAGGTGAATCGGAAGAATTTTGGTGTTGACCTTTCTTTGAAAGAGGAAATGATGTCGAGTAGGTGAGGATTGCTTTGATTAGCCTTTTCCTTGTTCCGCCAGACCTCATTCCTTTTTTCTGTGCATTCATACTTGCAATTTTATTGTCGAAATTTACCCAATTAATTAAATTAGCAGGTTTTATTGCAAGGCTTTCGATAGACTTATGCAGGGTTGGGCTCAAGTTACAAGCACTGCTTATTTTTTCGAATTTTTAATTAAAACGAAATTATCTGCGAGCTCGAGTCCCTAAAACTATCCAGTTTACTACTGGCTTTACAGTATGTTTCATAGCCCTTGAGGGAAATTTTATATCCCGTGAAACCTGTCTACAGCGACCACTACACAACCAATTGATATTGGTCGTTCGTAACAGGTTGTCGTTGGAGAAATTTAATTGAACGCCAGTAAATATTGCACAATCATTACTTGTAATCCCTACGCTTGTAATGTATTTTCTCCTGACGTGGAGAGTTCGAAGAAAGCATAAATAACACCTTTCCTTAGATTGGACTACATGTAATGTAGTAAGAATGACCATTCCCAGAAGACCCAGACATTGTTTTGTTTAGGAACGTTCAAGTAATGTCGTCACAAAATTGTGAGTTTCAGACCCCTTAAAGGCGATGACGTAATACTCGAACGTCCCCTTTCCCTTAAAGCACTGCACTGGAAAGTCCAGCTAGGTGGTCGCAAATAGAGGTTTCAATTTGTTTGATTTGTGGGAGCAAATGTGTCAAGAATAATATTTCAATACGTGAAAACCAAATTTAAACACTGTATGTGTGATGGACGTTGAAGTAGGAACTCGTACAGTATACATTAGGTAAACATACAGTATTTATTATACAGAAAGACATTTCGTTAATGTACAAACAAACAGATGAGCATCTCGTTAAATATTGAACCAGTAATTGACAGCAGTACTGCCGTCATCACGAGATTCTGAGCAAGAAGATGGAACGTTGGTTTTTCTCATCTTCAAATTCTTAAATTAACCTCGTTCGAAACGGTTTTTAGTTGGGAGAAACGAAAATTTTGCGTATATTCTACAATAAATAAGCAATAAATTAAAATTGGATAATTTAAGGCGTTTGGCAGCCAGCGCCAATGGAGAGCCTGGTTTTTTCGAGGTTGTCGCCCCAGCTTATTGTCCTGAATAATCAACCCGCCATGAATCGCGGATTTCCACTTGGTGTCCAGCAGAAAGTCAGTGGTTTCGTTTTCGTTGGAGTTATCGTATCGGTGACATACACGTACATGGCCTTTGTCAGTTATCAGATGTCGGTGATCATCCTGGCGAACGAAGTTATCAACTCTAGTGGGTTGACCACGCACGAATGGTACTGTGCCCCGCAATTTGCGTTCTCGTTTTTACCATAGCGAGCCGCCAACTGGTACTTGGAGATTTTGGAGGTGTCGTCCATGCCAGTATATGGGTAAGGGCTGAAATTGCAAGGAAAATTCGTATTATTTGGACGTCCCAGGTGAAGAACCATGCTGATGTGATGAGAAGAATTTGCATTGGGCGAAAAAATAACTTGGAAGACGAAATCGGAACAAGAAATCTTGCTGACAAGAAACTGACAAGAAATTTTGGAAGTTCTGGAGAGAAACATTGGGTCACAGCCCAACAAATCTGCTGTAATAAAGCAAATCTTGCTGGCAAGAAACTGGCGAGAAATCTTGGAAGATCTGATGAGAAAAGTTAGTTAGCTGCCCAAGTTGTCAATAGGGGGCCACAGTCCTAAAAAATAATTGTAATTATAATTGCAATTGACTAAGCTACCCACATTGTCAGTGATGGGTTTATATGCACGCCGAACTTTCTTGTGCTGTCATCTAAACAGTTTTATTGAGATGACAGCAGCTACAACTACGCTTCTGACTAACTTTCATGTTGAGTTGCAGCCAAACCACGTTTCTCCAGTAAATTACCACCCATTATGGAACATGTGAAATGCAAATGACACGAGAGTTTAGCATATTTGCTCATGCCTCCGCAAAACATGTCCCAGACTCCCACGTGCCAGGCAGCGCAAGAGGTCTTGGATCATCACCGGAAGACATCACTTCCACCAAGAGAAAAATTACCAAAATTGACGTCATGACGTCTCTGTCACGTGGCCTCGCATCCCCCCAGAAAGGACGAAAAGTTGCGATGCCAACGCCATTTTCCAGAAGTCAGAACTCGGCTCATCACCGGAAGACATCACTTCCAGTAAGCGAAAAACCACCAAAATGGGCGTCATAACGCCTCTGTCACGTGGTCTCCCATCCCCCCCAAAACGGGCGAAAAATTACGATGCCATAACCATTTTCCAAAAGGTCAAAGTACGGTACTCACGGGAAGAGCAGCTGCAGGGGCAGGGCGATGATGCCGTACTTCTTGGGGTTGCTGTGGGCCTCGCACACGGACCTCTTGATGCACTCCT
>JAQGAF010001695.1:0-28406 GCA_034687865.1 Kryphioiulus occultus
GCCTGATGTCCTTCCAAGACGCAAAGTCGAACATAAGGAAGTGCAATTGCCAATTTCTCGTCAATCAAACGCGGAAATGGGGGCAGCATTGGAAAAGCATCGATGCGGCACTGCAACGCCAGCTAGTGGCAAAGTGGCGCAACTACCTCTTTTTAAACTCAAATGGCCAATTCATTGCAATAAGATATAAAGAGCTATCACAAATTGACAAATGTTTACCCAGATGTTTATTCATCGGTAAATGTTTGTTCAGTCTGTTTTTTATGTCTCTGATGAAACAGTACAGACAGAAAAAATGTTCTTGGCTAGTGTTTCATTTTATTCATTGACATACAGTGTCTACTGGGCTGGAAAGCCAGGAATTCCTGGAAATATACTGGACTTTTTTTGATACTGAAAGTACTGGATATAAACTGGAATCGTTAGTTTTTCAAAAATGTCGCCTACGGCGTTCCCTTAAATGAAAATATTTACACCCACACAATTTTTTTGAGAAAAACATGCTGAAATCCATCATTTGTGCTCCATTTTTATACAAAATTTACCAAGGCTTTATCAATTTTAAAATATACGTGGGACGTGGTCCAAAGTTTGGGAAACGCTGTCATAATTTTTTTTTTCAGAAATCCCGTGAAAATTCTAATAACTCAGATATTTACATATTAAAAATGTGAAAAAAAATGAAAAATGTCAGACACTTGGATGTGAAAAAGTGAAAAAATTGTATGCCAACTGGTTACCCCTAAACAAAACCTGTTATTGTATGTATTGGAGAAAATGCATATATACTGGAAAATACTTGAAATATACTGCAGTTCAGCAGACACCCTAAAATAGCAGGTAGTTTCTGCTCGTTGCCCATATTTCAATCAAGATTATAGAACTCAACAATCCTAGCTATCACAATTTATACGTTTTAATTTTATTTTAACTTTTTCGTTTGTGTATCTTCGTGGTTTTTTTTGGACCTAACCTAGCCCAAAAAACGTTATTTAGCTGCCCTTCCACCAGGCAATCACTGCCAGCCTACGAGCCATTAGAAGAAACACACTTTCTCATTGTGTGTATGGCAGCAGCAGGGCGTAATGTGTAGTAAAGCCAAAACTCGAAATATAAATACGGTTATTAATATTAAACCCAGTGCTTCACAAATCCACTTCTTTCATTACCAAAAACCGTTTATAAGAAGTCCCTGTTACCAAAGAGTTTTACCCAGTTTAGCCAAAATGTTCATAGCTGGTATTGTGAGCAAAAATCATTTAATCTAACAATAAATCTACGTATGTCTAACGTTTTTAGAGTACAGTTACACCTTACGGAGTATTCCTTATCATACACTTTTACAGTACAACAAATTTTAATGTATATTCGGAAGTGTCGTTACCCAATTTGGTGTAATTTACCCAGGCTTGGGAAGCAAGGATATAGTGCATTGTACAGTGTATTGCAAATCTACATAACATTATTATTAGGGAAAGAAATGCAGGTTTTATTTGCATTTACAGTAAGTCATTTTCATGTTGCTGCTTGGCATTGACAGTGGCATAAGTAAAAATATGCAACATCAACTTACTCCAATATCAACGACAAGCGGTGATGTATTATTATACCACCCGAACAATCTTGCTTATTTTTAGGCATGTTTTTTGGGTGAAACATTAAAACAATTTTCTTGCTGCAAAGCAGTTGTATGGCTTCTGTGTTTTGGAAAGATCTGCTAATTACATTTATTGTCATTTTTCTACCTAGGTATTGTTCATCTGATAAAAGATTACAGTGTCTGCAACGAAGGGGACATTTTGACGCCAGAACAAGCACGGATACTGGTGAGTTTCAACCCAGCATTAGTCTCTTAAGTTTTTTGGTCATTTTCCTTGTCATGCGCTAATGAATGTACCTCACAGAAACTCCTCGGGAATCAAATGGCAGAGTTCAAGATAACTCTGAAATGCCTTTGGAGCAACGACGGCACGTTCGAGGACTTGAAGAAAGCCAAACCAGAAAAGAAGAAGAAGGACAAAAAGGCTAAGCAAAAGCAGACCAAGAAGGAGTCGAAAAAGACGCCCAAAAAGAAGTCAAAGAAGAATTCTGAGGAAGACGAAGACGTAGCATCTGACGAATGGGAAGACATGGAAGCTGATGAAGTTGAGGAGGACGATAGCTAGGATTTCGGCGAGCATATTTTGGTATTGATTTTTGTGTCTTATGGGAAACAAGTCATTTCCAAAGATGGTAAACACTTTCAAAATGTCAATAAACCTCTTAGTTTTCAGTAAATTCCCTCGTTTGCAGAGTATTTCTTTGGTCGTATTCTGTAGCAAAAGTCCATACTACCGTTGGCCCTAAGAAACTTAGGATTTTTAGGACAAGCCTACCAAGAACATATACATGGCAAAGCACTGGAGATATATGTGGCAAAAATGTATCAAAACTGCTCGAAATTCTGTAGATCGATCGAAGTATTTATTGATTTTTAACGCTCGGTGTAATAGACAATCCAACATATAAATCACGACAAGCGCAAGACGCTGTCCTCTTTTCTACGCTCTGTCGATTGGAAAATTCCACGGTACAACTCAGGAATAATGTCCAACGTCTTAAAAAAAGGTTTTGAAAAGTTATCAACTACATGTACCATATTACAGTATTTGGATTTTTTTTCCATAGATAGAATGCGATGTAATGTCTCATCTATTACTGGCCTAAGCCGCATGGTTTACGGAGTTTTCAATATCCATGTGAAATAATGTTCAGTTTGAGTTAATGAAATTGTTTCATGTTCTCTGGGAAATCCAAAGAATTTCCTCATTGCCTGATGAAGCTTTTGCAGGCTGTAAAGTGATTCCTATATTTTTAGAAAAATACCTATATACAGGTATTCCTATATTTTTCCTGCAAGCTGCTGTAGCAAGAAAATATATTGCAGATACTGTCTAAAATTCATCATCTTAAATCTATCATTTCTGGTTTTGTTTAAAAAAATTACCTACGACCTTCTGTTGATTGTTAATATTTCTAAAAATGTCTTTAAAATGCATTACGTTCTCTTAAATGTTGGTATTTGCATACATGAATTTTTTTTAGAAAAGAAATCTGAAATTCATCATTTGTGGCCTAATTTTTGTAAAAAAGTGCTATTTAAAAAAATTGCCTACCGCATTCTCTTGAATATTAATATTCATAAGAATGTCTTTAAAATGCTTTATGGATAGTTTTTAATTTCGCCTACGGCGTTTTCTTAAATATTAATATTTACACTAGTTTTGGTAAAAAAAATTGCCTGAGGCATTCTCGATAGCCCTATTGTATATGGGATGCAAAAGTCTGTCATTTTAACAAAATAAGTTGGTTGTGGTCCAAGGTTTAAGAACCGTTGTTTATTTAGTTCGTGAAAATTGTAATTTTTTTCTGAAATATTTGGTGAAAATTAAAACTTGAAAAAAAAATTATATTAAACAAAATCATATTTACATATCTTGAAAAGTGAACAAAAATCTGATATTTGCATGTGAAAAAGTGTTAAAAATTGCATACCAACAACCACACATGCCTTTGAGCAATTACAATTAAAAACTAGGAAACGCTCCAAACTGCAGTAATGTACTGATTTTTTTAAGGAAAAAATTCCTATATACTTCCTATATTTTTTTTTCATTTTTCCTATATTTCCTATATAATTCGATCTCCGTACTGCTTTACAGCCTGCTTCTGGGTGAACAGTTTGGGATAATTCCGCCCCATTGTCCCTCATATGAAAAGCAAACAAGAAGGGCAGTAACTGATGATGAAGATGTGCAGTTTTATTCAAATGTGCTGCTATTTGCATGCAAAAAGCATTTCCAAATCAAAAACGGACAAATTCTATTGAGCGCTGTCAGTGTAATTTAGTCTTTCTGCAAAAAAGATAGAACACGTTCATTGTTTTTCCCGTGTTTTTAATTTTCCGGCTTTCCCAACTCCTCATTTTTGGTTAATTTTGGATTCTTGGCCATTAGGGTAAACATGGGCCTCGTTAACTATTGTTTGCACTTAATTAAAAGGCTGAGCCAGGAACCGGCACACGCAAGCACACCAGGGAGTGGTTAATTAGCAGTTGTAATAACGTCTGCATGGGGCATATGAAACAACATAATAGTCGGGTGGTGCTCGATAGAGCACCTGTCCCTAATACGAACACGTCTCAGTTATAATAACTGGTAAACCGGCATCGAGGTACAGTACATGTATGGCAGGACTGCACATTCTGAATTTGTCAGCTGGTTTTAATTTCGGCGATGCATTTCAAATGTCAAATTATCAACTTTTAATTTCAAACTTTCTTTAATAACATAAGCTGCCTTGTGTGTAAGGACAAACGTACAGATTTTTCTTAGAATTGGGTTTTATGCACATGGTTGTACGAATTACAAACGCGGCAGCTTGGCACGACGCCGACATGTTTCTGGTATTTTTTTTAACATCGGTGCACTATGTTTTTGCCGGTGATATGTCATTTACATATTACAGTGGACTCCACTTAATGTGATCCCATTGGGCTCAGGCCATTTTCATTACAATAGCTGAGTGACAAGAAAATGCGATCTTTATTTAATTTCAATACGTACAGTATGTACAAATTCATCACAGAATTTAACTTTATATACACTTGCGTGGAAAAAAATCGACTCACCTGCAAGAATCGAGTAAAAATGTGTTTTTCTCAGAAACCAAATGTCGGATTTAAAATCGGAAAAATGTGTTTTGTAGACAATTTATTCCTCTTTGTATTTCGCCTAGTGTGAAAAGGACTTCTGCTGAGTTTCTCTGGAGAATAGCCTGCAACTTGTGCGACTGCTTCCGGTGTAGTGGTCATTTTATCGAGAAACCATTAATTATCAATATGTCTGGATGTGAGTTCATTAAGCTCTGATAATCAACTTGCATTCAAAAACACTTTTATAGCCACAGGGGTACAAGAATGCATATGTTATAAATAATGCAAATTTGGGTTGCTGTAAGTTCGACATTTTGCGCCTCAAATATGCATAAGGAATCTTATGCAAAATTAGGCGAATTTGACGAAAGAGGAATAAATTGTCTACAAAACACATTTTTCCGATATTAAATCGGACATTTGGTTTTTGAGAAGAACGCATTTTTACTCGGTTCATGCAGGTGAGTCGATTTTTTGCACGCAAGTGTAGCTATTTAAGCTAAAAAGATCACTTAAATTGGTTTGATTACAATTTTTCTGTCTAATTTCGTTAATTAAATTCTTATTTTCATACATGTATTTTAAAAATCAATTGATTTATGCTGCATACCTAGTCAAACTTATTGCTTCTGTCACCTCAGCACTTTTTTATAGTTTCTCAACTAAGATGCACGTTTCATATTCGTCAACATCAAAATCATTTAGTCGTTTTAGTAATTGGGGATGCTATTAGAATATTTTCGTCTACGAATCGAAAATTTGGAAGAATATTCCTCGAAATTTACGACATGCATATCAGATGGGACATCGTTTTGACATTTTATTCCAAAACTTCTCATTTCTACGTATTTTACAATTGTTGGTTTTGAACATGGGCGTAGGAATGGTTTTAAGGGCTCTGAAGAGACAACCCTGCCCATGGACCCCAAGGAATAAGTTGCCCATCTTAGAATCTTCTGATGGCCCCACAGGTTTGGGCCCTAAAAAGCTGCTATTGTGCAGTTCAGTGTTCCTAGGTCCATGGTTTTGAAAAGGGACATCAATGGTTAAAATACTATTCATCAGTTTTTGGACATTAAAAGTGCGTGAAATCATCTTTTTGGTGATTTTTGTGCAACAGATTTGAATAATGAAAACTTCGCTGTAGAGCACTTTCAACTCGCTTTGAATTCACAGTAGTGAGTGCAGGCTAAGAGGAAATTTCCTGCACCAGAAACGTTTATCGTGAATCAGTTGATATTATTTTATTGCGTGTTACAAAGGACTGTTGCTGGAAATTTCAAACCTAAACTTCAAAACTGAAGTGATTCTGCTCTAGTGCATTCATCAAATCTCGCAAAACAAGGTATTAAAGCTAGTTCCACGGTGTGGAAATGTTTGCTTATCATGGACATGCGAGGCACTCCAGGAATTTACTTAGCATTGCAGAACGTTACTACCGCTCACCGCGCCCATAAAATCTACGGCTTGTTTTGATTCGGAAATTTCAATACTTTTCAGGCAGCCCACGAATCCGGTATGAAAATGACCGTTAGTCCGAGAGGTAAAGTTAACCCCACGAGGAAGCCCACCTGTAGAGAAGAGAGTTAGATGAAAGTGAAATAGGTTAGATAAGAAAAGAGAATATAAAGTTAGAATTTCAGAAAGCGGTCAGTGGGGAATCGCCTGATTTGCATAGTTTAGGAAATTTATAAGCATAACTTGAGACATGGTAAGACCCGAGTAAAATAAACGTTTGCACTCACCGATATAGTATACGCCTAGGGTGTTCAGCTCGGTGTAGCTTCCAGGGGTGTTTGCGCTGATGATGACGTCGTCAAGTTTTATGGAAACTTTCTGTTTCTGCCTAAAATTGCACAAAATATTCCTGTTCTAGTTAAGATTGAAATGGCTATTCCTCATGTATGAGTCTGTGGGTCACTTTGCCCCTAATGAATAACATGGACCCCACCATAGACCGGAGCTATAAATTCTTGGTTCCCTTGGTTGTTCCGAAAGTAAGTCAAAACATTCTTTTGTAAATTAACTGTTCTACAGCCCGCTAATGTTAGTTACTACATTTTTCAAAAATAATTTCCATCAATTTGAATGGCGTCAGACATATTCAAACCACTGAATAGTAGTTATGGCAACACATTTTTGGAATTCAGAAGGACTCCTGCATGTGGACAATTAGGGCTAAAGAGACCACCATTAATTCCAACTCGGAAATGGCAAGGTTTTGGTGTTGTGCATTTGCATTGTATCCAGATTTGCGGGATTCAAGATGGTATGAGGCCGTCTATATTATTGTAAATTATTTAGAATTTTTTTGTGTTCATAAAGGATGTGGTTACTAAGTAACTAACAGTAAAAGTCTCAATGCTGCAGAATAAAAAGTGAATTTTCATAAAATTTGTTGTGCTTTACTTTCGGTATGGCATTCGTATATCTCGAGAAACTCAAGATTTAAAATCAAAGCTCTATGTTAGTTGTTGAAAGTTGTTGGGATTTCCAAGTTTAGGCGTTGAACAGGGTGTTTATCGGGCATGGAAGTCATGGAAAAGTCGTTAAACGAAATTCAGGTCATGGAAGTCATGGAAAAGTTATGAAATTTACATCAGGGTCATGGAAAAGTCATGAAATTTGCATCAGGGTCATGGAATTTTTTGCCTTTGATTGATTCATAAATAAAAATTTGGGTTAAAATTCATCATTTGTCATCCAGTTTCGCCTGATATAGAGAATGTTTCTCCAACTTACTAATTATTGATGACAAAACTTGAATGACCCCATTCAAGTTTGAATGGCCCTATTGAAGTCATTAATAGTCATGAAATTTGCAATACCAAACCCAGTAGATTCGCTGTTAAATCATGCAGGAATTCTATAACTATTATTTATGCAAGTGAAACCATAAGCATAACTTCGCGTATTTTAGACAACTTCTATTGCACTTTTTGATAAACGTTTTGAAAGAAGACTCACCTGTACAGCACTACAGTGTGCCATTTCAAATCTGCCAGTGTCTCCTCAGTTGAATCTACTGGCATTAACAGTTGGGATCTACTGAACCAGCCCAAGTTCCAGGCAACTTTGAGCCGTCCGTATTCAAGCCCTACTGTCAAATAATCGTCATCAAAGTTTGGTTCCTGTAAATACGAAACAGCAGACACTCAGTTAAATTGGTGTAACTTGGACACCTTGTCAAGACAACAGATCACTCACCACTCCAGTCCAAAGCAGGAGCCCATTGCCAACTGCCGTGCTAAAATTTAGAGCGATCCTGTTTCTGGTGCGGTCAGATAGGACATAACTGTCATCCACTACCAAGACATAACCGTCCCCTCCGAACCTTGCCTCCGTTATTTGCGAAGCTGTCATAAGAAAGTTAAAAGAAATTTTAAGCATCCTCTTCTTAGCTAGTCAAAGTTTTAAAAATGACATGTGGACTTTCGAGATTTTGGCACGAAAAACTCAGAACTAATTTGTAGCTATTTCAAATATTTTTTAAAACAGCAATTTCTGCATTTTGAGCTGTTCAAAGTTGCTTATCTGCCGGTGGCCATAGGGATGCAGAGTTAAACTGAAGCAAATTTTCATGTCCCAGAACTGCAGGTGCCCTTAAGAAGAAGCCCTGAAGATGGGCATTTTATTTATTTCCTGTAGATGTGACAGATATGAACTAATTAAGTTTCCTTTGATACAATCGAAAAAGTTGTTGTTCTGCCAGCACCCCCTCCATCTTCAAACAGGAGCCCAAAGGCTTCACTTTTCAACCCAAAACACTTCCTACGCCCCTGGATCTGCAATGTCAGTCTACTTCAGCAAGTGGCCAGTTGGTAAAAAATTTGTCACATTTTTTCACATCCATAAATATGATATTTTTCACATTTTTTCAAATCCAAGAATCTGATATTTTTCGCATTTTTTCACATGCAAATATCTGGTTATTTTTCACATTTTTTCTCATGAAAATCTGATTTTTTCACATTTTTTACCCAATATTTTATAAAAACAAATAGCTATTTCAATAGTTATAACAGCTATAACTACAGGACGCGACCCACTCACAATATTGAGTACTACATAGGTCATTTTTTGTTACAAAACTAGACGATAAATATTGGATTTCAGCTTGCCTTTATACAACAAATTGAATAGTGTAAAATTTAATATCAATGTTTAAGAGAACGCTGTGGGCGAATTTTTTTTAATCCGACTAAAAATGGGTCTTAAGTGTTTTTAATATTAAGGTAATGATTTTTTAAGACATAATGCATAAGACAAAGGCAATTAAGAAAAACGGATAAAAATAATCAAATTTTAGTAGGTTTTTTATGGTATTAAGGACCTGAATGGAGGGAAATTCCTCAGTTTTAATCTGGTCTTCTTTAACAAAAATTGTCATTTTCACCAAATTTTTCACATTTTTCCCACAAGGGTATACATCTTTACATTTTTCACACTATTTCACACTGGCCACATGCCTGCTACTCAAAAGGACTTACTCTGAAGCTCGCAGTACTGTCCCATCCAGCCCAGGGCACAGTCACATGTATACGGCACACCGTACTGCAGCTGAGTGTCAGTGGATTCTATCGGCACGCAAGTTCCACCATTTTGGCATACGTGAAGGTGACAGGGAAGAACATCGAGACAATTTGGTCCAGTGAATGGCTGAGAAAAGAGAAAAAAATGTCAGCTGTTAACTTTTATAGCAGTTCGCCTTCTTCCTTACTGTAGATCAAAACCATGGCTGGACTAGGAACACATTCTGGCATAGGAAACTCAAGAATTGTAAAGGCCCAAAGACAAACCCCAGTGCCCATTGATGGTCCAACTGGAAACTCCCAATGGCCCAGCCCTGACCAAAACTGGCATTTAATGACCCACCTGGACACAATCACACTGACAAGTATCTGGGGTCACTTGGACGCAAGTGCCACCATTAGCACATTTGTTGAAAAAACCAGTTGCAGAACTGCTGCAATTGCCGATATTTCGTCCGCTAGCAGAACCTGTAGATTCCGAAAATATATTTAGTTCCAAATTAAAATGACTTTAAGACAACAACAAATACTGAAATCATTCCAAAAAATGACATGGCCTATGATTGTACCATGGGCAGAAAGAGAATAAGGAAGGCCATTGATGGAAAAATAGCGGATGCATCCATGAAAAGGTCTGGGTGACTTTTCAGCTGCAGATTTGGCAATCGCATCCATGTCCGGAAGTCCACCTAGGAAATCCGAGGTTAGCATCGCGTAAACTGAACTAACGGTAACACATCAGGGTTCATACCCTCAGGGGAAATGTGGACATTTTGGCATAAAAGTCAGGGAATGTCAGGTGGCAGTCAGGGAAAAGTTTCAAAAATTTTTTAATTTCAATTTTGTGACTGAAAATTTTAATTTTCAATTCATTTTTGTGAAAAATACCCTGTAAATTACACCTACAATACGTTATTTCCGGCAGTTTTTCAAAAATTTAGCCTATGGTGTTCCCTTTTAAAGAAAGGAAATAAAATCCATCGTAGAAATATGTTTAAATTGAGGAACAATTTCTTGGGTTGGTCAAGGAAACAGTTCGTCAAGTGTTCCTATATTTTACTCCAAATTGCCATCACAAAGAAAAATATAGCAGCCTAAAATTCATCATTTTAGATCTGATTTTTCTAAAAATTTCGCCTGCTTATATTAAATCTCTTAATCCTGGTCTAGTTTTTTAAAACATAAAAGGGCCTACAGTATTCTCTTGAATATTAATATTTCTAAGAATGTCGTCAAAATTGCAATAGGACTATTTTTTTTTTTTTACAAATTTCGTCTGCAGCGTTCTCTTACAGTAAATGTTAATTTGCTGGCATTGCTCTCATGTTAATATTAACACCCATATTATTTTTTACAATTTTTTTTGTGTGGTCTAGTTTTTGTACAAATTATGCCTACGGCGTTCTCTAAAATTTTTTTTGTGGTCTAGTTTTTGGAAAAATTTGTTATTTCTGGTCTAGTTTTTTAAAATAAAAAAGGGCCAACAGTATTCCCTTGAATATTAATATTTCTAATAATGTCTTCAAAATTGCGATAAAATTTCGCCCACGGTGTTCTCTATAAAGTTAATTTGCAGGCATTGCTCTCATGTTTAGTAATATTAACACACATAATTATTTTAGAATTTTTTTTGCGGTCTAGTTTTTGTAAAAAACTTGCCTACGGCATTCTAAAATATACACGGGCCACGGAGAATGAAAATGCGATGTTTTTTTCAAAAATATTCGATGAAAATTATGAAAAATCAGATATATGCATGTGATAAAAATTAAAAATACCAGATACATGTACTTGAATGGGCAAAGTGTGGAAAATAAAGTTAATTTTACTTACATGTCATATTTTTTATTTGATAAATCAGGGAAATTGATCAGATATGGTCAGGGAAAGTCAGGGAAAATAAGTTGCAAATTTTGGTATGAACCCTGAGATGGCAAATTCAAAACGTTTACCGAGGTAGAATTTGGTTGCCGTGTCCAAAGTGACCATCCCGGCCAGGGCATGTCCGGTGACGTTCTGTCCATCTACGGCCAGTATTGCCTCACCGCCCCGCTGCCACACGTCCACCATATGCCACGAAGGGTCCAGGGACCCAAGTTTGCTTCGGCTTCTGAGCACAGCTGTTGAAAGATGTCCACCACCCAAATTGTAGCGAAATTCGACAAATCCCTCGTCCAGTGTAAGACATGCAAAATCTGAGGACCCGTCCTTTAGTTGAACGGCAGCGTAGAACAGCAACCCGTTGGGGCCCAATGGTTGAAACTGGACCCTTAGGGTCATCTGATGGCGAATGTTTCGAGGTAGAAATGCCATGTAAGAATTGACTCCATTGAAGTATGGCGTGGAAAAATTCAGGCCTGTAAGAAGGTGGTGATCTTATAAGATGAAGTTAAATTGAAACATTGCTGATGCTGCTGAATTTTTAAGCACTTCATACCGTTCTACTGAAAATTTCATTAAAATATTTGAAAATGTCACATGCCTCGGTCACATCGATCACCTGTCCAGCCCAGTGAGCAATCACACCTGTATCCTTGTCCTTCAAAAATGCAGTCAGAATTTGGGGAGCAGTGATGGGTTCCACTATGGCATGGATCAAATGCATCATTGCATAAGGGTCCAATCCAGCCAGTTGGGCAGAGGCACCTAAGCGTTTTTCAAAGTCAAAAAATTGTTCAAACATGTATTTTCCATTATAACGCGATGTAAAAGCGAAACTGGTGACAAATTGCTCACATAAAGGTTGTTCCTGTACTGACGCACGTGCCCCCATTTTGGCAACTGAGGGCACATTTACCCAATTGGCATTGGTGAATATTTCGTCCAATTACAGTCCTATTATTCATCAGCGTCCATCTTGCGTCATTGATATGAATCTCAGTAACGCAACCTGTAAAAATGGGTCAAATTTAGTATTGGTACGACTGAATTCCATTGAGGATTTTTGGCTCCTTTCTTCTAGCCTTCTCAATTATCTCAATTATCAAAAATCTCAATTATTTACATGTAGATAAAGAATGCAACGGTTCCAGGAGAATAATGTCAAACTAAGGATCTTGGTTGGTTCATAGAGATGAAGTTGGTTTTCACAAAATTTAAAACATGTATTACGAAATACCGCTTGTCACGAGATGACCTTGAAGAACCATTATGTATTTTAAATTATCACAAATATCTACATGTATGAACTGCTACCCGTTTGATTGCTAAATGATTTATCATTGTTTTCGCCAATAGTGACTTAGCGTTTTATTCGCCGAAAGCGCACCACGAAAAGAAAATTCCGATAACTTACCATTATTTGTTTCGTATGTATGCATTTTTTCCGCACGAAAGAGATATAAATCGGTGTGACCACCTCTTGAGTTGATATACATGTAATGTCCCTATACAGGATGGCATAGGATGGCACTAACGCATAGGGATGGTGAAGTTAATCCCTAGCTGGTCTGGCATCACAGAGTTTTCGTTTGAGAATTCGTAGCCTACGAATAAAACCGATTTATTCGTAGACCGAAAGGAGTATTCACCGAAAACACAGAAAAAATGACGGCTATGACATATAGTAAATAAGTTTTCGTAGGCCAAAGTTTTCGGCGAATAAAACGCTAAGTCTATTGTGATTATAAACGCAGGGACAACAGTTTTGACACGAACCCAAACCACTACTGAAGAACAGGCTAAGGAGTTGTTGAGACAGGCTGGAGTGACTTAGAAGTGGTCTTATTTCCTCAACAATACTAGCAATTGTCATGCTTAGCACATTCGACTTACTCAAGTGTAATCGAAATAAAACCATGCTGATCTTACAGCAAACATAATTACTCGTTGATAATGAAATCAATTTTAAGAGTAACATGTAATCGAAGTTGACGTCAATCGATATTGTTTCGTTTCCTATATTTTTTTAAATTTTAAATTCTTGAGTCTTCCAAGGTTTTTTTTTCAACATTTTTCCCACCCAAATATTGTTTCCATGTCGTCTTTGTTTGAAAACTATGATTTTTCAGTCTTCTCAAGACAAAACTTAACAACTTTACCTGTGAAACCACTGTAAAATAGCAAATTTTCTGGAAGCATAGTGAAATTATATGCGGCATGGCCTCCGATATAAATGTAGGTCTTAAACTGATTCAGACCCCCAAAGAGGTTGATCACTGATGCAGAAATAGTAGTTTCCATGCGATTGTCGATCCTCATCCACACCCAACTTTCATTAAATCCAATGGAGAGCAAATGATGTTTTCCATCACTTCTAATTGGGCCATCGTATCTCAGGAAATCAGCACCTGCGATAAAAACCTGCATTTAAGTTGGATTAATTTTGAGAGTGAAACATACCGAACAAATGTACTGTACTATACATTATTCCCTGCTGCTGTTCCCTCAGCCATAGACGCTATGAGCAAGTAGGCTTCTCCTAACAGCTCTTAAGCTGGCAGTGAGAGAATGAGAGAAATGGGCAGCTAGAGATTGAAATTAGGTTTTTTCTGCAAGTTTTGGCTAGGTTAGGTAAGAAGAAATAAAAAAGGGAAAAAGCAAATTCCCCAAATATACATGTACATAAAACAGGATAAATTGTGACAGCTATGAAAAATGTCATTCTGATCTACTAAACAAGTAGGGTTGAAAAATACATTTTGTGCACATTTGGAGCAGGGAATAATGTATTTGGTTTTTCAACACGTTTTCTTACCTGTTCCGAAATTGTACTGAACAATAACATTATCATCTTTTAAGCCAGCAGCTAAAAACGACGAGTCTCTGAAATGCTGCCCTAAATATTAACATCAATATTTTTTCAAAATTATTCGAACAATGCTTCTACATCAACAATTTTATTCAAATGACAAGCAGATCGTACCAGCTTGCCCCAGAAATAACAGCAGTTCACTTCGAGATGAATCTTCTGGAGTAAAGTTGATCTCTATTTTCAAACGATTTGTTGCATTGGATGTTGGCAATGGTATAGCGATAAACGAAGAATAACCCATGGTGGATCCTGAAAACGATATTTCTTCCATGCTTTTGCTTTGTGCTGAAATTGAACAAATGGTTTCTTAATTGATATGATTTTTGAAATTTTTCTTCCGTTCATCAATAATGAGGAAAAGTTGCAATGACAAGTAAGATTTATAATAATTTGTAAGTGTTTTCAAGAAATTTGCATTTTAACTACTGGTTGTTGAAAATCGGGTTTTATTTATCTTCAATTGTTTGCCAGGACGTAATTCTGAAAATTTAACATTGAAGGTATCAGGCATGTGACCAAGGGTATACAATTTTTCACATTTTTCACATTTTTCACATGCAATTATCAGGGTTTTCACATGCAAATATCTGATGTATTCACTCAATTTTTCTGAAAAAATTTAAACATCTTCAAGAGCTGTAACAGAAGTTCTCAAACTATTGACTGTGACCCACCTACTATTGGATTTCAGCTTGCTTTTATAGGTGTCATAAGAGATTTTTTTTAAAAAATAATAAACCAAAAATTTATTTTAAGGGTATTTTTATGGAAGTGATTTTTACATTTAACGCAATTGTTAGGTTTCTTAGACATACTAGTCTTCAAATGAACGCCGTATATGCGATTGTGTTTTTAAAAATTGACAAAAATAATCAAGTTTTAGTACGTTTTTATGAAATCTAGGATCTGAATTTCAAGGAGCTGGATTTCTTGCTAAATTCATTTCGAATGAATTTTCACATAAATTGTCATTTTTATTCAATTTTTCGCATTTTTTACACGTGTACAAATTATCACATTTTAAAACATAGCTCAGGCTACCACACATGTCATTGAAGCCATTAGTGATTGCCATCCTTCAGGGATGGATTCTCAAAAACTGCAATATGGAACTCGATTTTTAAAAAGGACTAGAAACATCATAAAAGTCGTTTGTTCTGCACAAAGTTAATTTTCCATGCCGAAAAATATCCATATCTCCGTTAAAATATTCATATTTTGCAGATGGATTTGAACCAATCTTTTTATTAAAAAAATACGACTAAGCAATTGGATGACCTCCTCCCCTAGCATCATTCGATCAACCCTTAACTTAAGAAGATGACATTAAACTTGAACGTCTCCAACGTTGGTAGATTAATAGAAATGATCAAACCTTGTTCACAATGGAGTCCATTAAATCCCAAAGGGCACAAACAAACATTCTGCTGCTGACCGCTGTACTCTATCGATGACAGGCAAGTGCCACCTGATTGGCAAAAACCATCTGGACACCGATGACGCTCGCAAAACTGACCAGTAAACCCCTGTGGGCATTCGCACTGTATTTCGGTCTTGCTTACGCTGAAAGTCGATTTCACGGCTCTAATATCAAACTCTCCAAAATGATATTTGAAATGTGAAATAAAATGATGGATAACATACTTGTAACAACTCGCGCCATGCCGACAGATGCCAGAGGCACAAATTACACTGTTGCATTCTTGGACATTAAGGCCATCAGCAGCTCCGGACACCAAATTCAAGGCTCGGCTGTTGAGCTAGTAACACCGAGTAAAATATTGTTACAAAGAAATTCGAAGGAAACCAAAGTACAGCAAAACCTCTTTAAATCGGACACCTCTGAACGTGTCCGTGATAGAGAGTTTGCTAAGATTTTAAAGAAAATAGACACGACTAACACACAAAACGCAAAGTGCGTTGCAGTAAATAAGACAGCCATGTAGTCAACATGAGGCATCATGTGATTCAGCTGCTTGTGAGATCCCATGTTGGAAAATGCTACTCCAATTGTCTTATCATGTACATGTAGACCGGTCGCCAATATGACTGGGGTTCTCTCCAAAGGGGTGTGGGAAAAAACAAATAATGGCATCATGTACTTCGGCTAAATGTTTGGAAAAACTACCAAAATAATGGAGGATTTTGAGACAAAACAACCAGATCTCAAACACTGACTTTTGGTGAGCTTTTTTCTTTCCATTGAGTTATTAAAAATTGTTAAGAATTAAGGAAATTATGAGGGTAATTTTTTTTAAATAGGGTGCTGTAGGCAACGGTTTTTTTCAGAAAAAAAATACCAGAAATAATGTATTTTCGGGATATTTTTTTGCGGTAAAGGATTTTTTTTGGTAAACTTGTCCTACATGTAAGGTTTTTCCTCGTCAGTGATGCTGTAGGCAACGGTTTTTTTCAGAAAAAAATAATGTATTTTAGCGATATTTTTTGCGGTTAAGGATTTTTTGCGGTAAAGTTGTATTACATGTAAGGTTTTTTCTCTTCAGTGGCACATGAAACACTGTCCTACATACGCGTTAAGGGATATACTACTTAGAGGGGTTATTCGTAATGTTAATTCCATGGCCCACGTCTGGTGCAGTGAAAACTGTCCAACATAATATAAGTTGTACTAAACGTATGAAAAGTCCTTCAGAACTGCTCACCGAAGCGTTGATGATACATCCTGTAAACCCTTTCCTTGCATACAACTCGTCGTTGTCCACTTCCGGTGCCAGTGGATGGACACCTCCAATGTGCAGGTGAGCCAGGTGGCAGAACGATGGCACGTCGTGCTGCTGTCCAGTCAAGGGTGGCCACTGGTCAAGCTGCATGCTGACATTGCAGATCACTTGGCTGAGAGAATTGCGATACCACTGCATGCTGGAATTGAAGACGTAGGATTAAAGTTGCATCGAATGCATTCTTAACGAATAAAATCAAGTTTAATTTACCCAATTACGACTGTGTGCTGTGCACCATCGTCCACTCGTAGTCCTTCCTCCATGCTGACAACACTCTGAGAGCCACACGAGAAGCTAAGGACAGTCATCCCGTTTTCAGTCTCCAGCATCACGAATGTGTCGCGACACTCGATGGGTGAGAAATCTACACGATAATTTCAGAAAATCACAAAAAAAAACACGTAAAACTTCGATATAGTCCCTGCTCCAAATGTGCACATAACATAGGATGACTGGCCGAATCATTACCCAAATTTCTCTGAATTTTCCAGGTTTTCCAGACAATGCTCACTAAGTTTCCAGACAATTTAAAGCAAAAATGTGTTATAGACATCAATTCCTTTGCATACTATATTTATTTTCCTTTGAAGATTATAATGTATAATAGACCCATGTCAGATGGGAGAAAAAAGTCCAATTTCAAACGCCATAGGCGAAAATTTTAGAAAAACTTGATCGCGAAATTATGGATTTTAGCTCCTAATTTGGAAAATAATAACATGTAAAACTAATAATTAAGGGAATGGTGTAAGCTAAATGTTTGAAAATCTACCAAAATAATGGAGGATTTTGTGACAAAACAACCAGAACCCAAGCACTGACTTTTTGTGAGCTTTCTTCTTTAATTTAAATATTAATAAGTGTTAGGAATCACGGAAATGGTGAAGGCCTAATTTTCGAAAAATTGCGTGCTGTAGGCAACGGTATTTTTCAGAAAAAATTACCAGAAATAATGAATTTACGGGATATTTGGACAGGAATTTTTTAAATGTCAGATCACCAAATCATGCAATTTTAATGGATGTTTCAGTAGAAATATTAGGAAATATTAATGATGATGGAAGCGCCGTAGGCGAAATTTTTAGAAAAAAAGGACAACAAATACAACTTTTCTATTTTTTTATGTCTTACCAATCAAAATTATTTTGTGCCACAACAAATTTCCAGATATTGTATGAATTTCACTGACTATTCCAGGTTTTCCAGAAGGCAAGTAACCCTGATAATCTTTATATTTCAACTCTTCTTGTTTAGTACACAAGATTGACAACTGTCCTATAGCTGACGAAATTTATCCTTTTTGTGTTTAACTTGACCTAACAATGTGATCGCTGATTTCGCTGCCCCTAACCGCCAGACAATCACTAGGAGAAGCCCACCTTCTTATTGTGTTCATGTTCAAACAGGGACTAAAGTATACCACAGAAAAACCCCACTAAAATTCGAACTTTATCGAAACGAAAATGTGCTTACCAATATAGAAAATGATCCCATCCTCTGCAATCGACTTGAAAGTGACCTGAATCATGAAATCACCCGTTGCATTGGCACCATTTCTTAAATCGTGAATTAAATACGAAGAGCCATCAAAAGATGGGATTTCGATGAAGTCCAGTTGACGTTCGCAGTAAGGTCCAGCGAATAACAGTCGACAATGGCACTAAGAACGCAAGTTTGGCAAAAATTATTTACTGCCAATAAATAAGGTATACTACTCAAGATGAATTCAAATTTCACACATGAAGGATGCCGATTAAACCATAATGTTGTACGAGTCTGAGGCCCCAAAATGTTAATCGGCAAATAAACTGTTGACGCACTATAATAAACTAACCCCCCTATTGAAATTGACGATTTTTGCATAGAAACATAGCAGACTTTATAATTAACTGAATTCTAATTAAAAATTCCCAATTAAGTTATTCGGTAAATAAACTGTTTACACACTATCATAAACTATCATAGACCCCCTACCACATGGTATTAAGTTATTGACAGTAGGGTACTGAGTTGAATTGAATTGAATTGAACTAACACTCCCATAGAAATTGGCGACTTTTGCATAGAAACATAGCAGACGTCATAATTACCTGAAATTAATTAAAAATTAGCCAGTTAATCAGCAAATAAACTGTTGACGCACAATTTATAAAGAAAAATAAAACCTTTAACCATAATGCATTTTTAAGACATTCTTAGAAATATTAATATTCAAGATAATGCCATAGGCAATTTTTTTAAATAGCACTTTACAAAAACTAGGCCACAAATGATGAATTTTAGATTTCTTTTCTAAAAAAACTGTATGTGTGAAAATACTAACATTTAAGAGAACGCCGTAGGCAAGGTTTGTTTTAAAAAAAGCTAGCCATAATACATTTTAAGACATTTTTAGAAATATTAATAATCAACAGAATGTCGCAGGCAATTTTTTTTAAAAGAAAAAACCCGAAATGGTAGATTTAACATTAGCATTAACTTTTGAAAAACCACATGTCAGATGATGAATTTTGTCCAGTATCTGCTATATTTTTCTATGCCACAGCAGTTTGCAGTAAAATATAGGAATATATAGGAAGTGTTCTGAAAATACAGGACCATATAGGATTACCTCAAAAATATAGGAAATATAGGAATCACTTGACAGCCTGTTAATGCCTAATAGATATTTTTTTGCGGTAAATGTATGTTTGTAGAGTCAGAAAAATGTTGGGGAAATTTGAAAAAAATTTTTTTCAAGAACATGCTTAGGAAGATGCCTAGGGAAATTAAGAAACAAAATGTAGCTTACCTTGAAAATGGTGATGTCTGTGGCACTTGGCTGACAGATGCCATTGTTTTGGCACGTGGTACTCGTACAAGGATAATAATCAGAATGATAAGGTGGTACTGGCGTCATAATGCTGATTAAAGGAGATGACAATGGAACAGACATTGGCACCGGGGTCCTTGACTGGATGACATGCGATGGTAAAATCATTGTTTTCACTGACGTTTCCGAAGTCGTATTCACTGATGATGGCGTTGTAAATTCCTCATGCAGAACAGTTGAAGACACTCGAATTGGGGTAAAGAATGGCATTGATGGCATTGGCAATGGGGTAAACATAGCTGAAACAGAGCCCAGAAACTGGCTTGAAGACAGTCTTGAGTGCCAGCCATTAGTGCCTAGACTTCTCAACGACTTTAGAGAGGAGGAATCTGCCTGCGGCCACATGATATCCTCGGAAATTATATAAAACCTTGAGTATTCAGCATCTGCAGATGAAGTCCAAAAAAAAGTTACTGGCTCATCAGTGTTAATATCTGATGGTGGGTAGGGCAGGGTAGCCCAATGACTGTTGGGCGATGAAGTCAGGGCAGTGCTGCCTTTGGAATGATCAACAGGATGTTCCAATGCAGTAGAAAACAAATGCGTTGATTCCCCAAAAATGTCGTTAGAAATCCTTGATGAGAATTCCAAAGACGAAATTGGAATAGTGGTGGTTGGCCACCAGACAGGCACTTGTGAAGGCGACAGAATGACATCTGATAACATTTCCTCTGGTTCCCACCAGGAGGTTGATAAAAACGGTGTGATGGTCAGGTGACTGTGACCAGAAGGTGACGTTGAAGTCAACCACCAGTCAGATTCTTCAGCTGATGGAGTCATGATCATGTCCTGGGACAAGAAACTGGGAGAAATATTGCTGATCTCCCAAGAAGACCAAAGAAGTGGCGATGCGGGGTCAAGGGTAGTGTCCAGAGAATCTAAATGTGGCGTTTCCAATGAGCTTGCAGATTCCTTGAACGATGCTGATGGGGACAGACTCCATATCGGTGCTGTGAATCCAGAATGGCTTGCAAAGATCACTGGGCTTTGGAAACCCAGCTGAGGGCTGTCATCACGCCCAGAGTGACTGCAATCGAATCCCCTGATGCAGGAATTGGGATCTAGAGGTTGCCTTGCAGAATTCATCATGGTTGGCGAATTTAAATCGGTATCATGAGAAGAAAGATGTTCTTCTGGAAGAAACTGGGATTCCCGAGTTGCAATGGAATGTGGTGTAATGGTGGCCCACCAGCTGTCCACCATGGAATGGCCATCATCGTAAGGAATTGCACTGGATGGTCGACCATTATCAACACTGCAGTTATTGTGGCAATGGATCTCACAACGTTTTCCTATTTTCGACATCAAACACCAAGAAAGAAGCACTGGTACCATAAGGGGTCACCATAAAGGACTTCCTGGGAATGGGGGGGGTCTTCGAAAACCGGACATTGCCAGACAGGGGGAGGGGTTCAAGGAAAGTGGACGTCCGGATAATCAATTGGACTTTTTAAAAAAAATTCGCCTACGGCGTTTTCATTATCGTTCACTTTCCCTAATATTTCTTATGAAAACTACGTAGAAATCCATTATTTTTGCTGAATTTTGTCAAAATTTTCGCCTACCGCGTTCCTAAGTAATGCAAGCGGTATTTGCCTACTTAGCAAAGTTTTTAACAAAAATATTGGCCGCAACATTTCCATCATTGTAAATATTTTTTATTATTTCGAAAGAAGAACAGGGTTCCCCCAAGACTTGGAAAACTGGGTGACATCGTTATTTATACTAATACACTAAAACATTCATTATTTCCATTAATTTTTCAGAGAATTCGCTTATGGCAGTCCCTTTACTGTTAATATTAAGTTTATTATTTCCTTTAACACGATTGTTGGCTTATATCCACCATTTTGTGACTTAAAATTTTAAAATGTTCTCCTTACGGCAATTGAATTGGGACATTCTTTTTCAATCTGATCTGTGTCTTTTGCTGCTCCTCCGAGCTGTTACTACCTAAACTGCTTCAATACAATAACATTTTGAAAAGAACATCAATACAGCATTCAAACGAATTCATGATTCCCAAGTTTTAAAATATGGTTGGTTAAACACACGACTTGGTGCTTCCTGAAGTAAAAATATGTCAAATCCGTAAAAATTGTTTGTCTGAAACTTTTCTAAAAATATGACGTCAACGCCTCTCTCAGCCAATGCTTACAATTTATTCAGCAACGTTTCGATAAACAAATATCTTCTTCAGGCTGGCAAAAAACACACAAATTAACATTAGAAAACCATTGGAAGGGACCACTTCCGAAACTGAGGCTAACCATAAGCCTAACACAATAAGCCTACAATGTAAATTACAGTTAAAAACACAAAAAAACTAGGAAAAATGAATAAACAATACAACCTCACAGTAAATCACATCTAGCAAATCATAGTAGTCATCAGGAAATCGAATTGACCATCAACTGCCAAGCAACATTTAAATTTCCAAAACCTCAACTTTGTACCCACCATTCTGCATACAAAGCTGGGGTAAAACAAGAGGCAATGGCGCTCGGCAATTAGCAAATTAGCAAAGGGGGCGCCACCATCAACCCCCCCAAATTCAAACATCCAAATTCAAATTTCAAATTCGCCACCTTCCAAATTACCTGCAACACCAAAATATGTCATTTCCACAAGAAAACAGCGATCAGCAATTAGCAAATTAGCAAAGGTGGGGGGCCAACAGCAAAATCAACATTTAAATTCAAATTCAATTCGCCAAATTCACAAACTACCTGCAACGTCATTTCCACAAGAAAACAATGAAAACCATCAAAGTGACTCAACTAGAGAGACCATCAAACAGACCTGCCCACCTCACTGCAACAATTAAACTTAAACCCTAGCATAACGACCCTCAACCTCAGGAGTCGGCCCAGACGACCCTAACCATCCGACTGTTACAGTATCCGCGCATTCCTAGCAGCCCGCATAGGGTTTCTTCTCAGTCTCCCATCCGGTACAGGGGGGCTATCACTAACAATATCACTAGCTGGCTGCGTAGCTGCGTGTGTCGGGTTTCTTAACATAGTCGCACCAGCAGGGTTGTTCACCTGAAGTAAAGGGGCTACAGGTTGGGAAGCCGCTTTTTTACGTCCAGTCCTGGCCGGAGCCAGGTTACTGACGGGTGCGGGTCGGAACCTAGGCATTCGTAACGGTGAGTGCGGTACCGCCGGCACCTGCGGCCTTACAGGGCTGAATGGCCGCACAGTCTCACTCGGACGCCGCATTCCAGCTTTCATTAGGGCACCAATATATGGCTTCGGTATCCTGTTGATGTCCTTATCCATATTGGAAGGATTGGGGTGTGACAGAATATGGTAAGTCTCGCGCAACGCGAGCCCCTGGTAAGTTCTGTCTTGGTCAAGAATGTCCGGGTTGTTTAGATCAAAGCGGTGTCCTGGATTTTTGGAAAGGTGTCTTGCCAGTGAACTGCTGTGGGCGTTCATATGGCAGATATCGAACCGATGTTCACGTTCACGGGTGCCAAGCCGGCGCTCAGTTTTCCCAATGTAATCCATTCCACACGCGACACAACTTATCTTATACACAACATTAGAGCGCTGGAGCTTGTGAACTTCGTCTTTCTTCCTTGGAAGAAACGAATTCACAGTTTTGTTGCATTGGGGGGCGAGGGAGATATTTTTCCCCTGGAACTTGCGTCTTAACGCACCAAACATGTTGTGGTCGTAAGGGAGACCAAACCACACCCTTGGTTCGTTCGTTCCATTAACCCTTCCCGGTGGGGGGTTCTTTACCCTATCCAGGCAATCCCGGAGAAAGCTAACAGGGTAGTTGTTCAGCCGAAGACTGGTGAAAACTTCGTTGACAATTCTTTTACGATCAGTCTCAAGGGAGGTAAGTCGAATAGCCTGTCTAAAAGCGGCCTCAGCAACATTGCGCTTAATGTGCACAGGGTGGGCCGAGCGGAAGTCAAGTTGTCGACCGCAATTTGTAGGTTTTTTGTATAATTCGGTCGCCAAAGTCTTGTCAAACGAACGTTTCACCCGGACATTTAAGAAAGGAAGGGCACCATTTTCTTCCCTCTCAATAGTAAATTGTAGTCTAGGGTGGAAACTGTTGAGCGTCCCAAGAAACACCAAAACCCGGTCTTTCCTGTGGACGCACCACACATCATCCACATACCGCTTGTAAACCTTAGGCCGCACATCATCAGTGATCAAGTTCTCTTCAAGATCTTCCAACACCAAATTTGCAATAACTGCAGAAATGGGCGAACCCATCGCCATGCCGAAGCTTTGGCGGTACGTGATCCCATTGAAGTTAAAAAATGTTGAGGTGAGACAAAACTTCAAACCTTCAATGAAATCATCGGCAGGTAACGACGTTAGCGGTTGGATCTTAACCCAAAGTTTACGTATAATATTATCAACCAGGTCGGTGGGAATGTTCGTGAATAAGGAGACGGCGTCATATGACACCATCTCCTCATCATCCTCAATAGCCATTCCACTAATAAACTCTGCGAACTCAAAGCCATTTTTGGCATTCTCATTTGCTGGCGTTTTGCTAGTAATCTGTGTCAGCACGCTCGCATAAAATTTCGACAAATTGTAGGTAGGGGCACCTATAAATGAAACAATTGGTCTGAGAGGGGACCCCGGTTTGTGTACCTTAGGCAACCCATAAAGCCTAGGTATGATGCCCTTCTCAACACACTTAAGAGAGCGGGCCAACCTCTCACCAATAAGTTTCCGTTTTTCCCAAGCTCTAATTAACGAATTAAGCCCTTTTTCGTTACTGGGTAAGGGCCCACTGGCATCTGAAACAGGGAGGTAGGTGGTGCGATCATTAAGTATAACCTCCATTTTCCTGACATAATCAGCCCTGGTCATGACCACCAGCTTATTCGCTTTATCGGCCTTAGCAATGATCAGGGTGGATCGTGTCCGTTTGAAAAACCTGTTGATTTCATCACTAGTGATACCAATATCTCTCTCCAAACTAAAATTAGAAAAGCAATTAGTTTGAATGTGGCAAACAGAATCAGCCACAACCTGGCGGATTTCGTCATGCTGGTCAGCAGGCAAGCGGAAAATATTAGCTTCCAGTTTACTCAAAACATCCAAGATAGAAATCTTCTCCGGGAGGGCAAATTTCGGGCCCAATGCAAGAAATCGCTTTATTCCAGGAGGAATGCCATCTGGGGTCTGGTCATCAACCCATTCATCCACATTGAGTTGGAATTTTCGTCCACCACGGCGGATCAGTGTCTCGATCTTTTTCTTTAGAACCCCTTGGTGGTAAATTTTAGTCCTCAAGTAGTGCGCGTCCATCAACCGTTGCAACATAACTAAAACTTTTGGGATGACTATGGCACCAAGTGCAGTGCTTAAATCAGTATAACTACGTTCTAAGAAACTAATATTAGAAAACGACCTTCTGATGCTCCAATTGAGCACTCGCTTATTGTAGTCAGAAACAATATTAGAAAACGATCTGCTATTGCAGATGGGTCTGGTGCGTAATCCGTCAGGGATCACATTGAACTCCCTGCAAGACAGCAAGAAAGAGTTCTGGGCAGATTTAATAGCCCATTTCTTCTTAATAGTCTTCATTTTCCTAGCAATATTAGAAGCCTCAGTTCCCCACTGTTGTTGAACTTCCAGAAAATGAATATCACCCATCTTCTCTTCATATGTGGCTGGTAACCAGGAAAATATGACATCAACGCCTCTCTCAGCCAATGCTTACAATTTATTCAGCAACGTTTCGATAAACAAATATCTTCTTCAGGCTGGCAAAAAACACACAAATTAACATTAGAAAACCATTGGAAGGGACCACTTCCGAAACTGAGGCTAACCATAAGCCTAACACAATAAGCCTACAATGTAAATTACAGTTAAAAACACAAAAAAACTAGGAAAAATGAATAAACAATACAACCTCACAGTAAATCACATCTAGCAAATCATAGTAGTCATCAGGAAATCGAATTGACCATCAACTGCCAAGCAACATTTAAATTTCCAAAACCTCAACTTTGTACCCACCATTCTGCATACAAAGCTGGGGTAAAACAAGAGGCAATGGCGCTCGGCAATTAGCAAATTAGCAAAGGGGGCGCCACCATCAACCCCCCCAAATTCAAACATCCAAATTCAAATTTCAAATTCGCCACCTTCCAAATTACCTGCAACACCAAAATATGTCATTTCCACAAGAAAACAGCGATCAGCAATTAGCAAATTAGCAAAGGTGGGGGGCCAACAGCAAAATCAACATTTAAATTCAAATTCAATTCGCCAAATTCACAAACTACCTGCAACGTCATTTCCACAAGAAAACAATGAAAACCATCAAAGTGACTCAACTAGAGAGACCATCAAACAGACCTGCCCACCTCACTGCAACAATTAAACTTAAACCCTAGCATAACGACCCTCAACCTCAGGAGTCGGCCCAGACGACCCTAACCATCCGACTGTTACAGTATCCGCGCATTCCTAGCAGCCCGCATAGGGTTTCTTCTCAGTCTCCCATCCGGTACAGGGGGGCTATCACTAACAATATCACTAGCTGGCTGCGTAGCTGCGTGTGTCGGGTTTCTTAACATAGTCGCACCAGCAGGGTTGTTCACCTGAAGTAAAGGGGCTACAGGTTGGGAAGCCGCTTTTTTACGTCCAGTCCTGGCCGGAGCCAGGTTACTGACGGGTGCGGGTCGGAACCTAGGCATTCGTAACGGTGAGTGCGGTACCGCCGGCACCTGCGGCCTTACAGGGCTGAATGGCCGCACAGTCTCACTCGGACGCCGCATTCCAGCTTTCATTAGGGCACCAATATATGGCTTCGGTATCCTGTTGATGTCCTTATCCATATTGGAAGGATTGGGGTGTGACAGAATATGGTAAGTCTCGCGCAACGCGAGCCCCTGGTAAGTTCTGTCTTGGTCAAGAATGTCCGGGTTGTTTAGATCAAAGCGGTGTCCTGGATTTTTGGAAAGGTGTCTTGCCAGTGAACTGCTGTGGGCGTTCATATGGCAGATATCGAACCGATGTTCACGTTCACGGGTGCCAAGCCGGCGCTCAGTTTTCCCAATGTAATCCATTCCACACGCGACACAACTTATCTTATACACAACATTAGAGCGCTGGAGCTTGTGAACTTCGTCTTTCTTCCTTGGAAGAAACGAATTCACAGTTTTGTTGCATTGGGGGGCGAGGGAGATATTTTTCCCCTGGAACTTGCGTCTTAACGCACCAAACATGTTGTGGTCGTAAGGGAGACCAAACCACACCCTTGGTTCGTTCGTTCCATTAACCCTTCCCGGTGGGGGGTTCTTTACCCTATCCAGGCAATCCCGGAGAAAGCTAACAGGGTAGTTGTTCAGCCGAAGTTGTCAGGGAATGTCAATGTAATCGGACTAAGGATTTCAGTGGGGACCCCTGTACTTAGCTTGCTCAAAGTTTAGTAAGGATTAAAGGTATTTGCAGAGAACTCGGCATAACGGCCCTGTACATCTTAAGTCGATATGTTGTCATGGTTACATTGGTTGGATGAACTCAAATTAATTTGCGTAAAATGCTCCCTATTGAACCCTATGCAAATACATGCATACAGGTTTATTACATTATGCAAGTTAGTAGTAAATTAATTGAAATATTCGAAATATAATATACATGTATGAGCAAACGTTGTCCAGCATGACCATGCTATTTATTGAAAATAATTTTGCATTTTATTTAAGGTTTCTCATGTTGATGCCATGGTTATGAAAGCTGTTAAGTGCCGTGCGATTTTGGATGGAGGCAAAGATAGGATTTCTGCTGAAGGAAATTGGGGGTAAGTTGAATTAATTTATTTGCGGTATTCATGGAAAACTGCAATGATGAGGCAAGGGCATCAATTCCTGAAAGTTGATAATATATTTAGTCTGGATGAAATGTCCCGTACTCCTGAAAACATCAACGAAAACAACACTCTCCCACACAAAAATGGTGATGCCACCCTGACCCACTGTTCATGGCCAACAATTTTCAAAGTCCATTTCGCGGACCATGTATATCTGGCAAACAACACATACATGACAACCAATTTTTAATGTCCGGAGCCAAACTTCATCACCCTACTTTCAATACACCCAGATGACGACATGACCACCAATTTGCAAAGTCCGAAGCCAAACTTTATCACCCTACTTTCAATACACCCAGATAACGACATGACCAACAATTTGTAAAGTCCGAAGCCAAACTTTATCACCCTACTTTCAATACACCCAGATTGTCGAGTGGTTAAGGCACTTGTCTTACACCCCATATGTCCTGGGTTCAATCCCACTAGAAACAAAAAAATTTTCTGAACTTAAAAATATAATTTGCAACCAACACCACCAGGGGGCAACACTTCCGGTTTCAAACTGCCCTCACAACTCCTGAAAATTACGGAAATGGCGTCACTTCCTGTATGATGTCACTTCCGGTTTCAAACAGCCCTCACACACCCCTCAAAAACCCCCCAAACGCAAAGTGGGGGGTGACGTGGGTGGAAAGTGGGTGGCCGACCCCTCAAACCCCCAATGCAAAGTGGGTGGTGACGTCACCACCCACCGGAATGCACCACCCACTTACACCAGATAGGGGGGCTTTACTACTTGCGGCAATGCATATATTGCAAGTCACGAGCTAATAACACTAAAATGTGGAAACAAAGCTTTTTTCGCGTGCAATTTCACATTGGAAGAATTCCTTAAATGGCCAGTAATTCCTAGTTCAGACAGAAAACGCAACTAGTTCGAAAACCTATCGAGTTCTCTTAACGAGTTCGAGAAAGGGCATTCCAAAAAAGTGGCGTTCGA
>JAQGAF010001696.1:0-28391 GCA_034687865.1 Kryphioiulus occultus
TTCGATCGAATTCGATTTATTGGTTTCCTGGAGATTGTAATTGAAATCTGAACGAAGTAAATCGCGAATAAAAAATTATCTGCAAATATAGACTATTTCTGTCAATCTGATACTAAAGTACGTACTCCTGAATAACTGGTAAGATAATTTTTCAGTCTTTTGCGTGTTTTAAAAACAAAGTATAAAGAAAAATTTCTTGCTGTGAGAATCTAACTTTCCCCTGCCCCGGCCTATCCGTCTTCACCTTACGAGAAGCCCACTTTTGTGAGGTATGCACAAATTTCAAAATAAAGCTTAATATCAGAGGTTTACTCTGATACTCATATGTTTGTATAAGAATATTCTTACAGAAAACTGTTTGATTTATGCCATAACATACCACTGCCAGATAAATAATCCACCATCCAGATCGAAGGTGCAGGAAAGTGTCTTTGTACTACACTGTACTTCCTGCTTCTATATACAGTGTACTGTAACATTAATTTTTGATGCTGGCATGTGTTGAATATCTCAGGTCAGGGCCTTAAAACGAAAGCCGAAGAGCGAAAGTGCGTCCACGCTTACGAGTCAATGGCATGAACACAGTCTTCATCCTTTTTGCAAATCTCTTGGGAAAATCTTCAGCTTGATCTTCGAAGCGTGGTGCATTTCTTCACAGTCGCCAGAATGCAAAAGCTACGCCCGTTTGATGCTTGTCATTTTTTCTCAAGTTTTTTCATTTGCGTTTTCGCAGAACTTGCCAGTTTTTGCTACCTTTCTATTAACTTGGAGTGAGCGTTGTCTGTTTTCGACCTTTACGATGTCATTTTAAACCGACTTACCGAAGTCCTAAAGGGCTCAAATTTGGTACACAGCTCAAGTTCTCAGAACGTGTTATTGTATCGAAAGTTTACGGATTTGAAACTTACGTGTGTCTGGAAGTTCTGTTCGCGACCTCGTGATTAACAACTAGCATTTCGAAAGTTTGTACTTAACGCCGTCAATTACATAATTATGTAGTTTGGCGTCTTTCCGTTTACCCCTTTTCTAATTCGTTTGTAACGACTTTGCTACGCCCTAAGCATTGAATTTTTAGTACACATTGCAGCTTCATTTCGCGGAACATATGGTTCGGTTAAAATTGAATGGATGAATGTGCAGTAGTTTCCTTCGTGTGTTTACTGGCAATCGTAAAAGTGGGAAAAAATAATTTCGATATTGCGACCTAGCCCCCATTTGTAAGTTAACCACCCAAAGGACTGTTGCAAACTGGTCAACATATGGATCAAGGCTTATACTGAAACAAAATTGTAATTCCGTGAACTGCATGACTTACATTTACAGTGACATGCATCATACATGAATAATCTTATTAAAATGTTAATAATACAGTATCAGTATTGATAATGTGCCGCAAATTTATCCATCAAATACACGTACAGTACAATAGGGGTACTGAAGTGGTTTAAAATGAACTCTTAAGTACCTCTATAGAGATAGTTATACTACTACTCAGGGATGTGCAGTAAAAGTTTTGCAAGCGTCCAATAAATTTAATCATCCGTGACATTACATGTTGAGACTAAGCTGGTCAACATACAGAGAGTAAATTACATTGTACTTATTGTGCGTAATAGTCCAACAGAGGTGCAGGTGGTCAAAATGTACAGTGTAGTCACCTTCCATTAAGTTAATGTGGTAACCGCCCGATAAGTTAAAATGTGGTCAATATGGGGAGGTTGATCAAAAATAAATTCCAAACGTACTTACATATCCTTTATTTTTTTTATAATTGAGCCCTTTTTTTTCAGATTATTCGAAACCCATCCCGACGTCCAGGGATTTTTCCCGTCCCTCAGCGGGATGAATTTGGACGACTTGCGCCACAGCAAGCAGCTCCAAACGCACGCCCTCAAGGTCATGGGCTTTGTCCAGAAGGTGGTGGCCAGACTTCACGAACCTCAAAAATTAAACTCCTTAATAAGACAATTGGGAAGAAATCATTGGCACTACGGAGCGAAAGCAGCGTATATTGATGTAAGTTTGGGGAATTTTATTCTTAGTTTCAAGTGCTCTTTTGGCAATGACATTGCCAAAAATGCTTCAGAATTTTGAACTTCCTGGTAAGAACGATCATTCTTAGAAAAAGGTCAGTTTTTTTGGGGACACAGTCAGTTGTAACGATCTGTTGCGATTGATCCATTGGAGTCTCCATGGGCTCGATGGGGCATAAGTTTCGCATATTGCTTCTGGCATTTCTAAAATTCGGACATAAAATGCTTTTCCGAACCATCGAATTGTTATATTCATTTCTGACAGTAATAGCTTGGCCTTTGTTTTCAACTCAAGTACAATAGCATCATCATGACAAAACGTTCTATGCATTCTTTTTGGCAACACTGCAGATCTTCGCCATAGACACTGAAAAAGTGGGGGTCTCCTAACTGCTAGTATGCTGACAGTGATTGCCTGACGGTTAAGGGCAGCTAAAAATTACATTTTAGGTTAGTTTAGGTTAGGTTAAACGTTAAAACATGCACATAAAGAAAAAAAAGCATAAAAATTAGAAATTGTGACAACTATGACCGGTGTCATTCTTTCATACTGGACAAGTACCAGTAGGGGTGACATAAATATTTTGCGCACATTTGGAGAAGGGTCTAATCTGTGTCCGGCTTTTTTTAACGTGTGATTCTCCAACGCGAATGTGCGTGTTAGGTTCAAAGTGCTTGGAACCTATCAATGATTGTTACAAATTCCAGTGGAGACCTCCATTTTGACGAATTTATTGCATTCACGTTAGAATACTCATTGGTTTTCTTTTGTTCAACCATGCTTGTGTCCATTTTTCGAGAAATGCTATTGAACCACAACTTTCTAGGCTGTAAAGAGATTTGTCAGCAACACACTGTACATGTACTGTACGTGTCATAATTCATTCCAATGACGGCTTGACCGATGTTTGCTTATTTCTTGGCATAACGTTGCAAGTGTCAAATTTGCAAACATTTGGTGTAGGAGCTTAAAATGCATCGTTTTATTTTCGTAGGATAAATCGATTGAAATGCCATTCCTCTCGAATGGAAACTGAAGAAATGTTTCGCTGAGTTAAATTGAAAAATAATGGCCAAGAGTGAATCTTACTGTATTTATTTTAAAAAAAGTTAAGGTTGTTAAAAATGGCATTTCTTGCACTTCAGTTAACCATCAACTCAGCAATAGAGCCAGTTTTAGATTAAAGAAATATCTTTAATGTTGACAATATTTGCAATGGTGAAACCGTAATTAATCTCAGGCATACCTGTATCTGGTTGAAATTCGAAACAATTTATCTTCATTTTATACAAATGTCCCCAGGGGCCCACTGTCCCTTTTCGAGTATGTCAACAGATGGCCATCTGTAGCATCCTTTGTGCTCATCGAACGATCCAGTACAATGACCCAGCTGCCAAATGCAATGAGAATTGATCAAATAAAATAGCAGTACAACGCACAAAAGTACCCAAATCTCTTGCAGTAGCAACACCAGCACATATGTATCTTCATTGGTAAATCCAAAATCGACTTCATCTTAAAATTCGGAAAGGATCTAGTGTCATTTCTATCTATTGACTTATCTCATTGTAATCCATTAGGAACCCATCGAGATTTAGGTTGAAGCTCCTCTTATTCCTGCTGACTTTACAAATTGGTTGGGAATGTCTTGAAGTAAAATAATCGAATTTCATTCAATGCAATAGGAGCTCACTGAGAGTTGTTCGTATCTAAAGAAGTGCAATCTGAATCTGGAAATTTTATGCCAAGTTAATAATGTTTACATTACTTGCCCCTTCTTTGTTCATATGATTAAAGTTAGAAGGCACATATTACTTTTAATTGACCTGAAAGCAGTAAAATAAATACAGTAACCGAAAGCTGTTTGAGATTGACCTGACGATCAAAGTTGGGAGCGTAGATGGAAGATGAGGATGTGTAGACGACTTTATGGACCCGTGGGAAATACCTCTTGAAGTGGCAAAATTGCAACTGGGGACAACAAGCTGAAGTGCAAGCTGTTTTGTCACCTGACCACTGAGCTAAGAACATTTCCCATACCACGCCATGGAAACTAAAGGGAATTGGACTCATTCTAGGAAATGTTAGACAACTTTGCCATTTCATTCGTACTTAAAACTGCTGTTTCGTTAAAAATTGATTTTGTTTACTTTTCCTCTGCAGAACCAAAATAACTTTGGTTTGAAGGAAAACATGATACTATAACCAGAAAGCGTTACAGCGTGAAACTTGCCCTTTTCAATAAGAGAAATGTAAATAAAACAATGCGATTGGAACGGGTTTCAATTTTTTACGACATGTGACAATTCCCGAATATGACAGCATGGCTAGAAACAAAATAAATATAATATTGGGCTGTGCTATGCATCATGCCCTGCTGCTGCCCTACTCCACCATAGACGCAATGAAAAAGTGGGCTTCTCCTAACGGCTAGTGGGTTGGAAGTAATTGCCTGGCGCATGGGCAGCTAAATTCGTAAATTGCGTTTTTAGGTCGGCTTTCGCTAGGTTAGATAAGGTCCCCACAAAAAATGGTTTACGTTTTCGTTTTTTTCATATTCATCTCTCAACATTCTTAGCATTAGGATATGTGCTTTAAAAGTAACCTTCATATCGATCAAGACAATGCTCGACAGCACTTGATATTTTAAATTTTCTACACTCGATTGGAATTGATTCTACACGTCAGATTCGTAAAACTGATCAGTAGAGCACAGTGAAATTATGTTCCAAACCTTACTTTGAAATCACGAAGCTAGCTTTTGTGCAGCTTAAAGATTAATGTTTTCATAAAAGATTATTAATTCGCCAATTTCAAAATTCCATCCCTGCCAATTCATAAGAAAGCAGTTTAAGAGAAGAAAGACTTTCTCGAAGACTTTATTGGATTAGTGGCTGTGTTCTTCTCCAGTTTCATAAAATCTTATTTGATCTTATAAGGTTTTAATAATGAGTTGATATTCCCTCCAGCCGATTGCGTTCTTAGCCCGAAATTACCTTACATCCCATAGAAATGTTTATGAAAATGCAATCTGGGTTTATTGTATTGCTCATCCAATCATTTTTGTACTTAATTTGCGAGGAATATTCGGATGTTGAAGAGATGTCACTTTTCTGCTATCAGGAAAAGAAAAGTTAAGACTATCATTATCATAATAAAGTTATTTTACAAAAGGCAAAAGGGCGAATTGTTAAAACGTAATGCTAGAATCTAAATTTATATCTGAAAAGCGCCTTGGTGAATCTTTGCTGCACTACAGTACCAATTTGTTGACATTAGAAAACTATTATGATATTACAGATGATTTCCACATGTTTTCCACATTTATTTACAGTTGTACATAATTAATATTATTTGACTGTTGTTTATTTTTATTGGCTGTCCATGTTTGACAAAGATATGCATAACAGACTGAAGGTAATTTGTACAATATTTATCAACTACAATAAACAACCAACAGAAAGACAAGTGGTTGTATTTTATAATGCCTCAAAATTAATATCGGTTGAATCAGATTACTGGACTTTGTATCCCAAACACAATCCCATACAGTAGGTATAGCCAGGATTCTCTTGCAAGGATGACATTCAGATTTGTCAGTTTTTTTACCATGCTTAAATACTGTCCAGTTTAGTTGTATGCGGGTGGACATAGAAACACATTTAAAGAAATTACTCTCAAAATAGTATAAATGATTAAAAAAATGCTTCCATGAAATAACAAAATATACATTGTATATGTATATACATGACCAACTCTGATTACGTCACCAAAGACAACCACTTTATATCACCACCAACTGCGACTGTCAAGCTTCAATTTTGCAATAACCGCCATCTCTAGCAGTATTCTCTAGGGATTATCTGAACAATGTTTTTCCATTTCCAACAGTATTGACAACTGTCAGCTCTCTCTTAGGCAGACATTTTCGAAATAAATCGATCCAGTAGCTACCAATCATTACAAAAGTGAATAATGTATTGCATGCTGCACTTCAACATGGAGGTGCAACTTTTTTTTCATTAGATGGCCTTACTGTCCATAAACATTTTTCCCAATATATTCTGAATCCTTTTATTCTGAATATATTCAGAACAGTGTTGTAAAACCTTTACCTCAATTTAGTGGTAGTTTCCCACAATATTTTGGCGGCACTCTCCAAAAGAGCACCTCGAAATGCTCGTGTAATTCACACTTGTTCTTCCAGCATGTTTTTTGGATGCAAGAAAATTAATTACCAACCTGAATAAGTAACATATCAGTATCATTGATTAACGTAATCTATAATAGAACACAAAGAAATTAAAAAAGCGGCACGTTTCTTATCTGCATCGTTTGTTGACACGAATTCGATGGAATTGATAAGATGAACTGACAGTCATGATTACAGAGATTGCATTGCTGATCACGTGATTACGTATTTGGTTGATTGCTGTTGGTAAAGCGATGCAACAATTGTCGTCCCGTCTTATAAATGCAATTACCTTCCGAGTCTAATTATGTGTAGCCCACAGACTGTGTGCAACATACATGGTGATCATAAAGTCCTATTCTCATTATACAAATTATTTTTTGAAAATTCGGAGTCACATGGCACGCATTTTGGGAAAAGGTTTTGTTGTTTCATGTCTCAGTTTTTTGTTTCATGTATGGGTTGATAGGGTGTGCCAGCAGGCGGCGCTGTAATCGCTAGAATCGAAAATGGCGTCTGCATACGAAAACCTTCAAGATGGCCACTGGTATAATGTGACCAAATCGCCAACCAATGTTAAGTGCAATTTCTGAAGATGGTACTACTAACAACCTTTGGGTTTTGTGTCATGATAAACCGTACAAGAAAACAGATTCAACTTCTCCCTACATAGACGCCATTTTCGATTCCAGCGGTGACAGCGCCGCCTGCTGGTATTCACTGTGAACCAAATGTATGAAATTAAAAACTTAGGAGCTCCTCTACCTTTTCCAAAAAAAAATTGGTCCTTGCAACTAAGGTATTGAAAAAGTAATGTTTATAATGAGAGCAGGACTATAGATCACACAGAATGCTAGAGTAATTCACATTATATGAACATAATATTGGGATGTCCAATGACATGTATACTGCATTTTCTCGTGTCTTAAAATTGGATACGTTTATTTCAAAGCACTTGACTTTATAATGAAGTTTGAGAAAAATAACCTAAACTTTTGGCAAGGCGGTAATCCCTAAGTGACGAGCATGGTCCTTATCGTGACATGCGGTTTTGATTTCTCCAACCATGTAGTTTATTCAGTTTGAAATCGAAAGAAATGTAGTTTCGCAAACCCGATTTGGGTGGTTGATAACATTTCGACATTTTTGGAAATGACGTTTTACTTATAAACCCCGATAGTAAATATGTGTAAAAGCTGGCTATTTGGAAAGCTAGTTTATCCTGGAGAAAATTGCGAAAACTCCAAACGAGAAGAAAACCTCTAGAGATACCAAATATGTTCATGAATGTATGCCCTCGTATATATTTTTGAAATCATTTCCTGATTTTTTACGAGAGTAAGCTCCTAGCGTAAATAGATACGTGCTCGCATGATTCCTTGGTCCTATCAGTATTCAATATTGATAAAGGATGTGAAAAGTTGAAAGTTATGAAGCTTGTTCACCCAACTGACATGAAGAATATTAATCCATAATTTGACGATATCCATGTGAGTTATTTAAGTAAACATTTCGCTGCAATATCTATTGCACCCCTTTTGATTTATATTGGCTATGAGAGAGGGCGAAAGCAATATTCTCAAATTTCAGCTCGTTTTGAAAACAAAAATTTATATGAAATTATACTAAAGCTAGTTGATGCTGCGCATTCCAAAGTTCGGACTTGCGTTTGCAATAACTCAGGTTTCAATAAAACTTCCAGTGAAATGATTACCATCGCCATATTGATTGGTGACCATAAAACAGGTCATAGATTTCTTATTACGTCAATAAAAGAAACTTTTGCCAACTCTTTCATTGAATAAGACAGTTTCTTTATCGTTCGAAATAGCATAAAACGTCTCTTTGTCTTTGCCCTTATCATTGTTTGGTGTGATCTCTGCACTCAATTCCCAAATGTATTGCAAGCATGTGAGTCCGTTGCTTTGGTGCGGAATTTTCTTCAATGTTACGGTATAGTCCCTTCTGTTTCCTGCTCCAGCATAGACGCTATGAGAAAGTGGGCTTCTCCTAACTGCTCGTGGGCTGCCTGTGATTGCCTGCGGTTTGGGCAGGCAAATGAGAGAAATTACATTTACATGTACATGTCAGTTAGTTAATAGTAGGTCAGGTAAGATAAACACAAAACAGACAGGACAGGTATCATTCTTGTCTATAGACAAGTAGGGTTGAAATATTTAAAAATGGAGTAGGGTTATATTAGGTTGAAATATCCTTATTTTGTGGATATTTTGAACTGGGAATACCGTTGTTTACACTCTCAAGTTCAAATCGCACCGTATAGTAAAAATGACTAAATCTCGTTATTTAAAAATTATTAAATATGCAGTTATTGCTAGGAATATATATTTTCTAGTTAAAATTACTCGAACCAGAAACGAACTACACTGGATCATGTGACCCAATCATCAGTTGCTCATATCAATTAATAGCTTAATTTCCTGTGTGGGTCTATTCATTATTGGACTACCTGATGATTATATCCGTTAGTTAATGGTCACCATTAGTTGCCCTAAGGAAAATGGACGTGTTCAAAGCATGCACTTCCTAGAGCCAAATATGGATTACATAAGGAAAATGCAACATGCAAATGGCACTTTCAGGCTATGCTACGATATAGTTCCTTTTGCTACCCTGCTCCGCCATAGAAACATAGTGCGAAATTGGGCTTCTCCTAATAGCTCAAGACTGGCAGTGATTGCCTTAGGTTAGATGCAGCTAAATAAATAAATTCCAAGTACATCTTTAGGTTAGTTAATGTTTGGTTAGGTTAGGTTAAGTCAAGATAAACACAAAAAAACACAACAACAAAAATCAGAAGAAAAGACATTCATGTACATGTATATAAATTGCAACAGTCATGCATCATTCTTATCTACTAGGCAATTAGGATTGTAATGTACATATTTTGTGCACATTTTCAGCAGGGAATATAGAAACTAGAATAGAATGAGTGTATAGAAGCTAGGGTTTTTCTGCTTTTGCCAGCTTTTTGAGAGAAAATGTTAAATTACTATTCGAAGACGTTTGTTAGTTTAGTATGATG
The DNA here is from genome assembly GCA_034687865.1 of Kryphioiulus occultus. NCBI lineage: Eukaryota > Metazoa > Arthropoda > Diplopoda > Julida > Julidae > Kryphioiulus > Kryphioiulus occultus. The sequence goes on from JAQGAF010001696.1 coordinate 9,273, forward strand.
CACCATATTATGTAGCTCTCTTTTAGAAGAGAGAGATGCATGTATGTGTATGCACATAAAACATATTTGATCTGTTTTCTACTTCTCTACTGACTTGAAGCACACAACTTGATTTCATTAGTTGTACTTCTAATACGTTGTATTTGCATGGTTGCTCTGCTCAAACTCCCACTGGGGTATGACAATGCAATGCAGTTGGATAAATATCCTTGAATGAAGTTTCAAACAAATTGAAGCTTATTTATTTACTGGATTTCGACCTTTTTATTTCTAGTTTGTTGGACCTCAGTTCGTTTACGCAATCAAACCAGCCTTGGAAGATCAGTGGTCAGAAGATGTTGAAAATGCTTGGATTTCTTTGTTTTGCTTCATCAGCAACGATATGAAAATCGCCTGGAATGAAGTGAACCAAGAGAAGGCATCCACAGGAGGATCCTCCCATACAAACTGATTTTGTAATCACGATGCAAATTCGGTGCTACAACTAGTAGTTATGTCAGAAATGGACCTGCTTAGCTGTATGATTTAATTCAAAGTTCATCTATGCTTCATTCTCAATTCGTTTTCATCATTTTTTCTTGTCGTACCAATTCGGACTTGCCAGATTAGTGAAAACTCGTACCTGGACTCAACGAGGATGCTTATATTGTAGGGACTGACTTTGACCATTCAGTTTTAAGGTATTTTAAAAATATTTAAATAAAATCGAGAACGTCGATATGATAAATAAAAACTATTGGATATCCTAATATCATAGCTGCCTTATTTTATCATTTTAATTTTTTAATGCATCTCGTTAATTTCATAAATTTGTTTGTAATTTAATTTTAATAATTTTGAGCGTTTCAATAAATTCAGTACGCTATTGACTGTTATTGACCTAGTTTAACTTATAAAAACACTTGCTTTATTAAATTTAATGAGTCTTTATCACCTGTAGTTGTTGAGCGGTTGAACTAGCAAAATAGTCAAATGAACATGAATAACAAAGTCATCTTTGGCTTCTGAATAATGAAATTATTTTTCCGCGGTAACCATACTGTGTGCGTTGAATTGAAATAAAAACCCTGCCATATTTGCATCGTTTGCTACACTCTAAATTGGATTTCCATGACATAAACACTGATGCACATGTTTTTGAGAAATATTATGGCTAGAAACACAAAAGAACGTCGACAATATTTGATTAATTGGTTTCCAGGGTTTACAGCGAACTGCAATTGCAAGGAATGATCGTTAATCTGGTCGAGTTTCATTATTAAGGGGAACCTATGCGCTTTATCTCCACAGGGAAAATCCCGAACAAAATGCAAAATAAACAAGCCATTTGGCCACATACAAGCCACGTGGCAAGAAATTGAATTATTTTATTGCAATAGATTACTTTCTGAATATGCCACCATCCTGAACCAAAATAACATCTCCCTCCCAGCTTTCCCATGAAACATGTTTTATCAAACCATCCGATCATTTTTTTCTATTTCTATATTTTGAAATGTGAAAATTACCAGTTGATATCGTATAGCTATGAAGTGACCATATAATAATGCCCATTAACCGTCACGGTATAATGCATGTTGTAAGTAGAATGTGAATATCTCTAGTAATGCTGACTGATTGTGTATTGACTGTACCTTTCATTACTGGGCGATGCATATCCTTGAAGGGGACGTTTAGTCCTTTGTTCGCTATTTTATAGTCGGTCTTGTACCGATGCACGCTGTATATTTATACCGGATTCAATTCCATCACGTCAATTATTTGAATTAAAAAGAAAGTGAGACCATTGAAAAAGCCTCGAATTGAATTGGAGTCGAGCAAATAGCAGTGTAAATCCTCGCAATTGGGAGGATGCAACTGTGTGAGGGTGGTCGGTTGACCAGAGTCCAGTGAAAGGCTGTTGTCCACCTCGATAATCAATAAACAATTACTGAAATTGAGCTTCGCTGCTATTCATCGTCCATCTCCTGAAAAGAGCTGATTAGTCGTATTGCTCCACTACCCAGTCATTAATCTCTAATTAATCTCCTAGTTTGTGCTCATAGTTGGGACAGGCTATAGAAAACTCGTCGCTAATGAAGAAATTTCATCAAAAATGGCTTCTGTGCTGAAATAAGCTACACGTATAGGCATACGATGGAGAGCTGAAGCTTTTATTAAAAAGTCTGTTATGAAATGGTTGTTGGTTTAGAAGGCTTGTAAAATTGCCGCAGGTAATTTGTAGCCAATTAAAAAAATTCTGCACTCTTTTAAAAAAGATTAATGAACACTCGATTTTGATGGCTTCATAAAGTAGAAAAAATTGATGCGGTTAATTTGTACCACTTTTTAAGAAAAGTTCTGCAAACACTGTTATTGAGCATAAATGAACACAAATTTATTTTGCAATCACATGTACAAAAAAGCATTAGGACGTCGCTGTAAATAAATTAATTTTGGTCATTATGCGCTGCGATCTCATAATACTCTGCGTTGTAATAAAATGCCATTAAACTCGCATTAGCTGACATAATTAGAGTGAATTGCATAACGGTTTATATTAAATTAAGGACATGCAAATAAATGGTGAAAGACCAAATTGCTGATTGTGCTCAAATTTTCTCTTTCAGTAGCTTCATTCTACAACGTAATACGCTGTAGGTGGTAGAATTTAACTTATTGTTAAACAATGTATATTAGAATTGAAGTAAAAATGAAGTAATGCAATATCTGGACATAATGACGATCTGCGAAATACATGTATAGTTGAATCAAAATAAAAGAAAGTTGAACGAAAACAATGGGCATCTCCTAACTACTCGTAGGTTTGCAGTGATTGCCTGATATTAAGGGATCAGCTAAATCAGAAATTACATTGTTAGTTTTATTAATGTCAAGATAGATCAAACACAATAAAATATATAAAATACAAAAAGAAGAAACAATTCCACATAAATAAAGTCAAAAAGGATAAATTCCGACAGCTAGGACAGGTGTTATTCTTGTGTACTCTGTTTGTATAGATCCTCCTCTTAGTATACTCCTCCTATATATCGCCTTTACGAAAAAAATTACTTTGTCGGGAAATTCTAATTTGGTGGAGGGACACTTTAAACGAAACCACCGCGGTGGTAGAATCTGTCATTTCCATCCATTTATAGAACTCTGAGCCCATTCGGATCCATCCAATTGGTTTCATATCTAGCATGCCATCAGACGTAGGAATTCTTTTCCAAAGGACAGTCTAAAGCTTCAAGAATTTCAATTTTACAATGATGTTGGCGTCCATCCTAATGCGGTGGTAATTGCCTATTAAATTGGGTTGATGGGTTAAACCCCCTACCCCACATACCCTTACTTACTGATTGTAGAGTATTGAGTTGAATTGAACTGAATTGAAATGGAGTTGAAATATAACTAGTATGTGCACATATGGAGACGGTTGCCTATAGGAGTAAAGCTTAATCGAATGTTGGGCTTAATTATCAAAAATGAAACAAAAAATGTATTTGTCAAAAGGTATTACAATACGAGTGGAATGGTTTTTCCTATGTTAGCTTTTAATTATTCCGCTCTAATTATTTTCGTTTTTCGAATAGTCTGTACAATGTTTCCATGCACACTAGCTATGGATGAATAATTTTGCCGATGATTTCTGAATGAACAAACTACGATGATTTAAAAATTTTGCATGTTGGAATCAGATGAGGGTTCATTACAATGGCATTGTGCAAGAAGCGATTTCATTGGATTATAATCGAAGGATCTCTTTGATGGTATGACTTACCCATGTAATAGAAAATTCGTTAAAAGCGATATGGGGTATTAATTATAAAAATCCGATTTTATATTTTACGATTATACATGTATGATGCTCATGTCTATCATCCCAAACCATTATAGGATTATGGTCTTAGCAAAATGCGAAAGAATACTGCTTTTGGAAGCTGAAATAGAACATATATGTACATGTACATTATTTGTTTGACGAAACCAATGCATTGCTGAAAATATGTGAGTTTAACTCATAATTTCAAAATTGATTTTTTTCTCATTCAAGTTCTCATTCAAACCCTTTTTTGTTATTTCCTAAAATGGATAAAAGAAATGGTGATGTTATTGTTAATTATTCATTCAATTGACAAATACATCTAACGAAATAATACTGTATATAACTACGATACATAAACTAGTCAAAATACCGGATTTGAATGAATTTTAAATCATACAGTATGTGGTTTTCAAATCACACTCGTATAAAAGATATTTTTTTCTATGCATGAGTTGACATGCATAGAAATGATGAAAACTAAACGTAAACATGTTGATATTCAACTCACCTTTCAATAATTTCGGTATGCTCTCATAAAGTATGCATTTCTACGGTTCAGTTAGCCGTTTATTGGATGCCAGGTTTCGTTTGGAGAAATGCTTGCATAAACTAATATGATTATTGTGCTCTAACGAATAAGGATGTGAAAGAATGATGGCGGGGTTGACAACAGCCATAAACGAAGCATGATTTTTATTTTAGGGTTACTAGGAAGTTCATGAGAGTTAGTAATTTGCATGTTATTGTCATTGTAATGCATGTATCATAATGATGTAGTTATTATAACAAACCAATGATTTTGTCGAATTTACAGCAATATGTTCTCTGAAATATCAAAACATTTCGAATCCATATTCATCAAGCTTCAGTGGGGAAACTTTTGGTATTGATTTCTCACCATTTTGTTCTGGCTCTGGTAAGCAAATATAACACTGCTTATGACGGCAATCGTGATTCTCTCACATGGTGCGCAATTTCATTTCATTTGGCGAAAATCTCATAATGCCGACTAACGATTTTGCACATGAAAGTCCACAAGTATAGCTCAGCCCCCACCCCTGCAGAAGAAAAATGTATTACTTGCGCTGTGAACGAAAGCGTAAATCTTTAGCTCGTAAGGGCGTAATTGGAGTTGTGTAATTACAGTGGGTTTTAATTGACGTAATTGTTCTCGGAGTCTTACTGTGGAATGGCTCGTTAACCAGCCTTTAATTAACACCAGTTATCACTGATCGATACATACATGTAGGCTAAAGTAACGATCGTAAAACTTCTCGTTCATATTTAATGATACCTTATCTTGTTTCAGGTAAATTGCATGGCTGTGCAAAACATAATTTAAGAATTAATGAGCTTTGCCAAATGAAAGGATGACTGTTAATCCAAGATCTCATTTTACCTTGTTTAAGGTAATATGAGCTGGTCTCATCTGAGTCCCTACAAGACACATCAATGTATTCTTCGAAAAGGCAAGATGGACGTTGTCCATGTATTCAGTATATATTCAGTAATTCTGATAATCGATGTCGAGTGGTTAACAACTAGTGAGTTCAGATGCACACGTACATTTACTTTACATGAAGTCCCACTGGAGGCTCTGAAGTCCGAACCCGACTGAATTCGGTGAAGTCAGAGTGTCCGACAGAAGTCATTGAAGTCATTGGAGTACATGTTCATAGGTTATGGACTTCAGGGATTTTGCAGAACTTCAAGGACTTCAGTCTGACTTCACAGATTTCAGTGACTACAATGGGACTTTATAGGCTTAATAAATTTCATGGGCATGATAAACTTTATGGGCTTAATACACTTCTTGGGACTTGAATTTCTTCAGGGGCCTTCAATGAATATTTCGAGGACATCAATATGACTTCAGTGGACTTCAAGATCTTCCTGAAATTATTGAATTCAAGAACACTTTAAATTCTGGTGAAATTGTCTACATGTACATGTAAGTCTCAAACTATTATACCTTCCTGACTTCTGTGATGTTAGGAAGCTCTTGAAGTCCCATTGTACTTATTGAAACCTGAGGTCAGATTGTCTTGAAGTCCAGTAAAAAGCGCGAAACCTTTGTTTATTTGAACATACTGTGTACTTGTTACGATTTTTGACAACGTCATTCATGCGATGGTCAGGGTAGTGATATCATCGCTTGGGCCTATATCGAGGTCAAACAATTCGCTAATTTCGTAATAGGTGATGATGAGCAGACCTTTGATCCCCATCACTGACCTGAAGTGAAATTCTTACTGCAAGTTAATACGGAACATCTATGGCGTTTTGTGCCAAGTTCAATTACTGCATGCCTTCAATTTTACTGCCATTATACCATACATGTACATTGTAGGCTTAGGTTTCAAAGCCTCTTGTGCAGAATCGAAGAGACTGTTGGTGCGTGATATCAGCACAGGCAAGTAAAGGTGTAATTATTTTCACTTTCGAACCGTCGCATTGAATTTTGTCTGAAAGAGTGTCATGGCAAGCCATTCTGAATAACATTATCTACCAAATATGCACACAATGGCGAGCATTCGACTGATTACAGAACGTGCTACCCTTCTCGGCTTCTCCAGTGTGTGTTTTTCGCCATGTGGAAATTACATCAACCAGCACATCCGGTTACCTCACTCGCCCTAAAGTATCGATCGTCGCATTTTTCTCTCTAAAAATAACTTAAAACTGTGGACGAAGAGAGGAAGGTAAGCTTATTTCACATGCGCCTCGGTAATTTCCTTAAATTCGATAAGGAATATTCTTCCAAGTTGTTGTCAAGTCAGTTTGGTTTGCAAACGCTTAGGAATCAGGCAACAAACGAATTTATGTGTATCTGTCCAATTTGGAGATTTCTCAAATGCTGTTGTTTCCTTTGGCAGCACTAACAGCTTCAAGACTTCCAATATGGCCGCCGCTGTGCGTCTGCATCTATTGCTAACTTAAATTACCATACCTGACCTGACCTGACCTGACCTGACCTAACGTAATCTAGCCTAACGTAACCTGCGAAGTACTGGTTAGGTCAGGTCAAGTTAAGCGTTTACCTGTCGACGTGACGGCCATATTGTGAGTCATGGAACTTAGCTTGCGAGAATGACGACGGGTGCATTTGCAATAAATTGAATCACTTGTTTCTGCACATTTTGTTACTTTCACTGGTTATTTACTCGACTGATCTCAGCATGTCAGACATTTCGTTATTGTAGGAATAGTAAATAGACAAAAAAAACTACATGGAGCTTCACATTCTATTTAGTTTATACAGTGCATGTATATACATTACATGTTCACTGTACTCGCTCCAGTGCTCTCTGCACTATCCCACATCTTTGTGCCCATATCACACGTCAAGGCCCGCTTTTAGTAGGGCATGAACATGCGCGAGGTATAACTGATGATATTAAAAGGGCACATAGAAGAAAGCGTTACATTTTTTCATTTCCGTTTTATAAAATCCTCGATTTGCCTCTGGTTCCTGCCTGCTATGAAGTATCTTATTACGTTTTGTCCTATACAAGGTAAGCCATAGTAAAGGGTTCTACAGTAGAACCTCTGTAAGTTGACCACCCAAGTTACTGTCTCAAACTGTTCAACATGTGGCACGAGACTTGTACTGACACAGAATTTTAATTCCGTGAACTGCATGTACTGCACTTACATTTTACAGTAATCTTAACAGTCTTAAAGCTTAAAGCTTAACAGACAATTATCCTACCTGTTGTGGTAATAGACAACACAAATCTTGAATCAAATTCTAAGGTGTTTTATTTTTATGTTTCCAGTTAAAATGGAAATTTCTCCTATTTACTGCCAAGCCCCTTTATACTGGAGGGGTTTAAATTGAACTCTACTATCTCTATTGAGACAGTTACTGTTGCAAGCAGCCAACAAATTTAATCATCCATGTCTTTACATGTTGTAGCCATGCTGGTCAACATACAGAGTAAACATACAACATGCAGAGGTCCATATGGTCAACATGTAGAGTTCACCCTCCATAGAGTTAATATGGGGACCGTCCGGTCAGTTCAAATGTGGTCAAAAGAGGGAGGTGGTAAATAAGGGGTGGTGGTCAACTTTGGCGGTTCTACTTAAATCCATGATGTTCAACAAGTAGTTTCTGAAACTTTGTACCCAAAAGCCAAAAAAGTTGCTATTCAAAAAAATAGTAGCAAGCAAGCACGTTGGATAACAGAAAATGTTGTACATGTACAGCACTATGCTATGTTTGATTTGCTTAACTGTCTGAATAGTGTCTCCTGAGGAAAATGAATTAAGAAAGGATGTGAGGCTTATGTTATGGCAGTTAAGTTGCATCCCGCGACCCTCACATCCGGTTTACTTGCTTTACTTTAAGCAGTCTTTAGCACAAGAGCTTTTCTCGAGGTGAAACAAAAAAAATACAGCGAAATCAAGTTTATTGATCCTTATTATAATGTTGATTTGGCAATGGATAAAATGCACGTATGTCGAGTTTGATAGATGAAGCTTAAACACTTTTTAAAAACGATTATAAGCGGTTAGAAATACATGGTTGAATTACGAGTCAACATGATAGTACTGCATTTATATAGTTCTACGCTATTCTGTATCATTTGGGTGTATTAAGAGCTTATAGTTAATAGGTTTATCTCGGCCATGTACAAACTTTAGGATGGACGCTTCAAAAAATCAGCAAGATAAAATGCAAGGCACGCAAGACTACGATCACAACCAATACAGACCTTTGAGAAAAACTTGGGGCTTTCGTGGGGAAAACCCTAGTTTTTCCAGCATAACCTGCATCCTGACAGTTGGCCTTCTGATGGGCAATTTTCCGGGCATGTTAATTATCCTAGTTACAACTTATAGTATTCGCTTAGCTAAAACGTATATTAAATTTGGCCTATGAAAATTGTATCAAAAGAATGCAAGCAGTCTGTCATGAACGCAAAGTTATGAGCAATCCTTGTCACCTCTGCAGCCATTTCATTTGAAGTATATTTTATTTTGACAATCCCACTGGCTACTTCAGAATTCTTGCAAACGACCACGACTAGATGACCAAGGCCCTAGAGACCACTAACTGTCCTTCGATGAAGATGCCATTGACATCAGACAGATTCAACCGATGAGCATAGGTGGCCAATAATCGACCGTCTAGATTGAGGATGTATCCATCCGCGTGACATTGCACCACAAAGTGAAAAGGGCGGGATGCCATCAAGGGGAAAATAGGCGGCGTAAGGGCTACTTCTTGACCCCAAACGCCATCTTTTCTCGAGTTTAAAATGACGCTTGGGCCACTTTCTGTCCAACGAGGGTTGAGGTGGAGCGCAATGTCGGCGCTTTCGCTTTCGCCAGATTGTAAATTTATGGAAAATCTGTGTGAAGAAAAACAAGAATAGTTGCAGTCAGGACATTGGCAAATAGAACATTGAACCATTGGATCAACGGTTCAAGTATAACCAATCATACGTTTCAAAATACATGCATTGCTCCTGGACATTACATGGTCAGTGAACTATAATCCTGGTACATGTACATGTATCAGCAAGAGTTGATACAACATGTAATTAACGATTCATTCATTGAAATGGTTGATGTTGAAAAGCTCCCTTACAAAAAATTGAATGGTATTTTTAAAGTTGCTAGTTGGCAGGTTATCATTTTTTCAGTATTTTTTTTTGGTAACAGAAACCGGTATCAAATAAGTCTGATCGGGTGTAAAATATACCTATCTTTTACGCCATAAAATATCTTGATATCCTCTGGATACTAGAAATTAACTAAAAGTATACTTATATTTTTTGTAAGGGGCTTCTTCCAAACAAAAAAATTGGTATAGATATTCCTCAAAGGTATGCAGGAGGTTCAACTTTGTTATCATCAAGACTGTTTCGCCCTACTTTTTGATCACGAACATCTTGGTTAGTTTCTAACTTCTATTCTATTAGTTACTACACAAGCAGCACCAGGGATGCCGATACAGAGATTACAAGTTTTGTAAAAGTCACGGCAGGATTTCAAGTTCTTACTAATAAAAGCTTTCTTGCCATGACAACGAATCAGATTTAATTACCAATGCGCTATCATCAGATTCTTTGATATCTTCGAGCATTCCATCAAAAGTTACGCGGGTCATGTAAAAAATACTACATGTATCTCAATTTAGACTTTGGGATCGGTGCTGAAGATTAGTTTAGAAAGGTTGTTAATTTGGACAGATTGGTGAGCAGGGGCCTATCACTTTCTGTTGATTTTTTTGTATTAGCAAGAGTTGATATTGCATGTAATAAACTTTTCATGCATTGAAATGATGTTGAAAAGGTTCTTCAAACCGTAAAAAATCAGTGTTGATGTTCTCATAGACATGCAGGAGGTTCAACTTTGTTCTCAAGAAAACTATCGCACAACTTGTTGATCGTGAACATCTTTCTTCGTTTCGAACTTCGAAATACATGTACAATTTTTGTAAAAAATCACGGCAGGATTTCATGCTTTTTACTAAAAAGCTTTCATGTCATGGCAACGAATCAGACTTACAGTAGATTCAGGATCAAATGTTCTATGTCCATCCACAACAGATTGAATTCGCCCAGCCAACCTAATGTTCTTAATGGCTTCAGTACTTCCGGTTCTTGGGTTACGTTCACTTTTAGTGTCCGTCATGAGTACTTACTGATATTGTGAGACCGTTAAAGGCAATTTTTTTCTGTATAATATAATAATTTTCTTGGTGATATCCATGAGCAATACTGATTTCTTATCCAGGGCTATTTAATGCTTAGCGTGATTTTTCGTTATGCTAACTGTATGATTATGATATATGCAAGGCACTTAGAATGCAGGTGGTAAATTTCCATGCATGTCAGCTGCATAGCAAATCGATCTCACGCTTTGGGCAGCAATAATTTACGAGCGTGAGTATGAAATAAAAATGACATTAATAACTGTTTAGTAGGGCATATCGACTTTTCTGGGATTTACTAGGATCTCATAAGTTTTATACATTTTGATTATACGGTTGAGGTGGGGAAAGGACCTTCTAATAATCATTGATCTGATTCTCTGAGCATGTCGTTAGCTTTTAGTGTGTTTCATCTGTCTCTTTGGTAACATCATTCGAGATCATGCATGTGACCATTTTATGAGTTTTCTTTATGGCAGCTAAATAAAGGAATTTTAATATAAATGAAGGCATTAATATTCAAGAATTATGGAAACCGAAACAGATGAAGCTACGTTCACATTTTTGTTCTGAAACTGTCTAAAAAATCGATTCTCTAAGCTGTCAAGCATGCACTGAGCAGTATCTAGCAAAAACTTGACGGAATTAACTTGACGAAATCTGAACAGCGAGAAGAATTTAATGGAATGGCATGAATTGAAAATGCGCACCAAAATTGGAAAAAAAATTAAGTTGGTCTGCGGTATGACGTGCACAATGCCAAAAATCAATAAACCTTACATGCCTTAGTTGTACCTAAAATTGCAGAATTCCATAACTTTTTTAACTATCGTGTTCGCGCTTTAGAATCTACATGGACACCTATGAAAAATGCATTGGTTAAATTTATGAAGCACAATTTTCTGAGCACCCGACACATTTTTCCAGTATGGCTTCGACCGATTTGATTCAAATGCGAAGAAGCTATTTGTGTAAAAGCCAGCTGAAATGCAATCTGCCAGTGCTATTCATGCCTAAGGCAATATTTGAAATTCATCTTCAGGACGATTTCTAAGGAAATACGTACACTGACAACAATGGCCTAGGAGAAAACATTCACATTTTCAATTCTTAGTCGCTGCCTCGTTTTCGATGCTTGACGTGTTATCAATGCGCCATCGTCATTGAAATCGTCGAGCATTCCATGAAAAGTTACTTGGGTCATTCATAAAATACTATCTCAATTTATACTGAATGTGCAGAATTCAAGCAGACGGCCTGCTCAGAATAGGGCATATTCTTAAAATTTTGAGCAGCAAATTTGCTAACCTAAAATCGTGAAAATTGCACATACACTTGTACCTATCTATACTAATATCGTTGGGACCGGTGCTGAATATCAGTTTTGACAGATTGGGGGGGGGGGGGCAGGGCAGGGGCCCACCACTCGTATACTTTTTATTAGCCATACACATGGCATCCCCAAAAAATATTGGTGTCTAAGCAACTAAAACAATCAATTAGGGGCGCCAAATTTTGCTAGTATACATTTACGTGAATTTATTAGAAAGTTATTGAAAATTCAATTTATTTTCCCCTTCGCGTTTGACATTTTTGTCGAATTTTCTACATTACTAACTGTAGAGACTTGTCCACGCCTAGGAACATGTTTTCGGGAAACAGATTTTCTCAAATGTTTCCACGTTTCTAGCTAGAAGCATGTTTGAAGAAACATACTTGAGGAAAAGGGTCCGAAATGTTTCCTCAAACATGTTTCCGTGCTAGAAATGTGGAAACGTTGCCTAAGGCTGTTTCCAGAAACCATGTTTCTAGGAATTAGAAAACGATTTCTATGTGTGGACAAGGCTTAAGGTTTGCTAAAGTTGTGGGACCAATAAAACCATTCAACAATTATTGAATATCAAGTTATGGAGGTTTATTTGGTTTAACATGGGTCCCACGTCGGAACCAGCACAACATAACAGCTAAGAGAGAAAATTGGTTTACACAGTATTTGTTTAGACAGGTTCCACTTTACGTTTACCATTCAGTTCTATTTGGGAACGTTATTTTATTTCACCATTTCTAACATAGTGACTTCATGGGATTGGCATTCACTTGGGTGTGGTGTAACGTCAAAACATTGCCAACAAAAAGATCGTAGTGGGTGACTTATTGTTGGCGATGTTTTGACGTCGAACACTTATAGGTGTCTAAGATACGGGTTGAATGTCATACTAACCGTTGCACCCCCTCGTGGGGGATAGCGGTAACTATGAGGACACGTCCAGGAGCCAGGCCACCAGGAATTGCGAGATGGGAAGGGATTTCCTGCAAAAATTGCCCCGAGTTAAACGCAACGTTATTTATCAAAAATCCCTCTCTAGCGAACCACAGACGCAAGCGAGAAAATCAATACCGATATTAAAAGATGTCATTTGAATTACACGTGTCAAGGAATTTGAATATTAAACTGGAGTGCAAAATTCGACATCTTAGAGCCCCGCACAGGCGTTCAGGTTTCCATTTAAATTTATTCACATAATCCAGTGATTCAAGCGCCAATTTCTCGCCAAGCAGAAAACGTAGAGCCACCAACATCGGATTTTATGTACCTTAAAACGACGAAGGAAGCTGTCTGTGCAAATGCAGCAGCTACCAAGTGATAGATTAATCTGCACTTAAAGTATATGACAAGCACTTATGCGCACAGCATTCGGTATATGTTATAAACGAAAATGGTTGCACATTGACCATTGAACATGCATGGCAAGTGGCAATTTAACTGCAATATACATGTAGTTTCGCTTTAAAACCTTAATGTTAACTGCAATATGCCAGGAAAATCTGCAAGGTAGGGCATTTTATGATGTCTTAGTTTATGAGATTATTAAGATGCGTTTACACTACATGCAAACCCACATGTATTGGTAATGCAATTAGAAATGCATTGTAAGACATGTATTTGAAAATACATTTTAAAATGTCTGTAGATTGAGACAAATTTAGTTTCAAACTGTATAGATAAATATATTTGAAAATGCATTTCCGAATGCAATATGGAATGCATATTGGAATTTATTATGTGTGTTGGAAAATGTATTGTGTAATGCACCCTTATTGTAAGCTTAGTTCGTGTGCGTTGCAGGCTATGTTGTGTAATGCAGTGTAATGTATTCTGTTTTCATTAAAAAATGCATTTTGCAATTTATATTCTATGCATTGTAAAATATCAAAATCTTTTTTATAATTCATAATTTTAAGGTTTAAAAAATCCCAATTCTGAATTTAAAAAACATCTAAAATATTCAATAAACAAATTAGAACTGGCAGTAAAATAAAGTTTAGAATTCAAAACTAGATCAACTTCATTCAATTCAATGCAGCACACATAACTTTTGATTGTAGTTTCAAATAGATCTTGAAATACACAAGTCAGTATAGTTTATAATGCATTTTTGTTTACATTACGAAATGTATTTGTTGTAGTGATAAAAACGACCAATGCATATGCAATATATCTTAATTGCAATTCGTAATGCATTTCACAATGCATTTTCTTTTCCATACATGTGGATACATGTATAACAAAACATGTTAATATAACAAATTAGTTTTTTACTCTGTTGTACAACTTGTTATCCATGTATAGCACCTACTCGATTATATGAGTCATCAATACTACAAGATGTTAAATAACATTTTTTCTTCTCATTTTCAAACAAGTTGTGTAACTAACACATTTTGTTATACATGTATAGTGTGAACGCACCTTAAATAATTGGTCGCCTGTGACTCCAATGCAATTTACTTGAGTATGGGAACGTCATGTGTGTGTGTGTGGGGGGGGGGGGGGCTACATGGATTGTATACAGTATTACGGTATATTCCCGGCTCCAACACTGTATGTATATTTCAACCATACTTGACTAGCAGACAAATATGAATCCTGTCCTTCTTGTCGGAATTTTGTGTTTTTCGTTTTTTTGCGTTTAACCTGACCAAACCTAACCTAAACTAACCTTACAATGTAAATTACTTTATTTTGCGAGAAAACCGTAGGCAATCACTGCCAGTCTACGAGCCGTTAGGAGAAGCCCACTTTCTCGTAGTGGTTTTGTCGGAGCAGGGCATATACTGTAGTTTAGCCAAATCCATACACCCATTGTGTCAGGCGGTACTCCCACAAGACAGTCTGCCTTAAATGCATTCTCGCAATCGTGCAAACATAGCAATTTAAAGCGGTTGTTACGGTTTGCAGCAGATTACTAGAGCCATTATTTCTGAGAAACGACACGCTTTCATTGTGTGTTCTAACGGCATTCTAAATCTAAAGACATTTGCTCTTTGTACATGTATTATTAGGTTCGACACCGACATTAAGCTTAGGTGAGGAAAGGACAGGGTGAACAGTGCTCAGCGCAAAATCACCAATTATAGCAAAGAATGTGATGGATTTCTTTTAAGGAAGAAATGGTAATACGTACTGGATAAATTGTTTCCACCTGCACGTCCGAGGGGTTGATGGCACGGGCATCCAAAAGGCCACACAAAAAGTTCTGCAAGACATAATAAGGAATAATTAAAACATTGCACCCACACGAAATTCGAATTGGAATTCGTACTAGTTTGTGCATATAGTGCAGAAAAACTGTCATCATTGACATTAATGACGTCATCTGGGACCCCATCTAGCTGTCGGAATTTATCCTTTTTGGTTTTTCTTTTTTGTGGCATGGAGAAGGTTGTTTATCCTGCCCCAAACTGATCTATCCTAACCTATCCTAAACTAACCTAAACATGTAATTTCTTAACTTTGCCTGCCCTAACCGCAGGCAATCACTGCCAGCCTACGAGCCATAAGGAGAAGCTCACTTTCTCATTCTGTCAACATGTAAGCTCATGCTGGAGCTGAATGGACAGCAGGGCATATACCGTAGCATGGCCAACATTTCTTCAACTGAATTTTACACCTTACGCCCTACCCTAACCCTGAATTAACTTTGTGTCATTATGATTGACCATGGTAGCAGAATGCCATACTACATGTAATAATTTTCATAATCAATCACGTATTAAATGTTATAAAAAAATATTTGATAGTTTAGGCAGTTTTCTTGGAAAAGTCGGTTATTGCCATGATTACATTAGCTTTAACTTAGTTCAAAAATCACGCGGTTGAAGCATAAGGTGGCTCTCCACTCGATAAATAAAAAAGTCACCCTGTATAAAAATCTAGTTAATAATTGTTGCTGAGTAGGTAATTAATTTTTTTCTGACGTTTTGTTTAATCATAGCTAATCTTCGAACAAAGTGTTAAGTTAGTTTGCATCTTCATTGATCGTTCTACCTAATGAGATACCTAGGGATAACGTAATTAACCTCGTATTAAATGTTATAAACAAATAGTTTATAGCTTAGGCAGTTTTCTTGGAAAAGCGGGTTATTACCATGATTACTTATTTGTACGCTGTCATCAGACCCCCGATTAGAATAAATAAGCTTTCATTAATTTAATTAGTTAATTAGTTTAGTCACATTAGCTTTAACTTAATTCAAAAATAACGCGGTTACGGTTTACTTTGCTGTTGTTTGGTACTAGAAATCACTGTGGCATTAATTTTCCCTGGTTATGATGTCTTGAACTTCCAGGTCGAAGCATAAGGAGGCTCTCCTCTCGATAAACAAGTCACCCTGTATTAAAATCTTGTTAATAATCGCAGCTGAGTAGGTAATTAATTTTTTCAGGCGTGTTGTTTAATCATAGTTGATCTTCGAACGAGGTGACAAGTTAGTTTGCATCTTCATTGATCGTCCTACCTAATGAGATACGCTGCTGATATTTTTCGATTTTGAATATGGAAATGAGGCGCTTGCCAATTAGGGGACTTGACGAGCTTCGAGTAAAAATCGAGATTGGTTTGTAAGTCTTAAAAATTGGGACAGCTATCGGAGATCAGATTTTTTCAGAGTTATTAGCAGTAGAGTGACGAAATGGGGATAGATGGGATGCTGACATAGTAAAGGATACATTTTTATAGGCTTCATGGTTATGCCATTGTCAGCATAATCAGACTAAATAAATCTATGAAAAATCACAAATGAAGCCTGCCAGCACTTAGTAAAGTTCCACCTCTTTAAAAGATAACGAATGATCTTCCTGTGGAGTTTAACAGCAGTTCCATCCATCTGCAGAGCAAATGTCTTAACAGCGTCATTAAACTAATGACGTCACTAAGCTGCTGTTTTAATGGAAATGTGAACTCAAATTCCATTTTGTCTGACGTTGGATAGTTTGGCAGGTCGCAGTCATATACGTTATTTTAGGCATTTTTCTAGTTGGTGCTTCAGGGGATCGCGCATATCTGTTTACAACTCAACTGGCTTGATCGATCTAGATTCCTCTCTTAAGTATTGACGCAAAATATGCCATTGACGACCCAATCACATGCCATACTTACAGGCTGTGAATCGATATGAACTTCGGATAGGGATAGGTCACCGCCCACCACTACGTCGGTTGCACGAACCAAGTCGCAACGGTGATTGAAATTTGCTAAATGGCGCCCATTAACCCATACCTGAAAAGATAAAATGCTTGTTATAATGGTGTACTTGCCAGCGTATTTGGAAAATCGGTGATAATTTGTACTGGGGATATGCATTTTTGAAAATTATAGTGTGTTATAAAGAAAGACGTGCTGTAGGCAAAACGGTTAAGTGAAGCATGGATTTCAGCGCGATTTCCTTGAAAACACGTCTTACAAATATTGATTTTTCAAAAAAATAATGATAAAAAGGCATCAAATTATCTAAAGGTGCCTCTACGATATTTGAGTCAAATTTGAGTAAATAAAGATG
Organism: Kryphioiulus occultus; assembly: GCA_034687865.1. Taxonomy (NCBI): domain Eukaryota; kingdom Metazoa; phylum Arthropoda; class Diplopoda; order Julida; family Julidae; genus Kryphioiulus; species Kryphioiulus occultus. Next base: position 26,591 of record JAQGAF010001696.1, read on the forward strand.
CTGTGTAGGCGGTAATGCTGATGGCTGATAGATTATTCTACTACCATTTGGCGTCTTTCTGTTTCGGCACTTTTAAACTTTTTTAACAGCCTTTAGGCCCTAGAGGGCTGAAATTTAGTGCACAGCTTCATTTAGAGAAACATGTGATTCTATTAAAATTGTATGGATGAATGTAGCTTCCTTCAAGTGTTTGCTGACAATCATAGACGTAGAAATATACATTCGATACTGCGGCCTAGCCCCGATTTCGAAACATACTTGAACCTGGTAAAAATACATTCGAAGGTGTGTAGGTTGATAGCGCCCGAAAGGTGCATGTACTTTTACTGGTATTGTAATTCGCTGTTTCTCATTTTCGAAACGCACATTCGTCCGTTACAACCTTTCTTTTCATTTTGTGAAAGGTTGTACCACAAATGTGAGATTCAATTTACAAATAATAACAACAATATGATAGCCGTAGGCGAATGTATTTGAAGATAAAGGTTAACGGATTTCAGTGAATTTTCCTTTTATAATTTTTTTAGTAAAGGATAACACGATGGGAAAAGCTTTTAAGCAATCTAAGAATTGTTTACAAAGGGTATCTGTTCAATTGTCTTGGTGATTTTATCCAATAGCACTACCCCCACCCCACCTTTCTCTTGGGTTGGCTCATTGGCTATACTGTAAACATGTCTGAGGCTGAAGTTTATGAAAAGGATATCGAATAATTCGAAACGTTCGATGTGTGGAAAATAACTGCTGCAAGCTATACAGTATTGAAGCCATATTAGACAAACAACACAGCAATGATATTTGAGTCTGAGCTCAATTGAAAGCAAATGAGGGTACCCATATATAGCAGTATGCTGGGAATGCGATCTGTGGTTTTTGACTACCTAGTGTACATTAATTTAAGTAATTAATTACCTTGAAAAAAATTGTTGAAACCTTTTTCTATATGATTCTTCTATATCACTTTCAACTTACCTTGAAATATTCGAGTAAGGCTGCCACTACGAGGACGAAACTACCTCCCTGAGTCAAAGGGATTCCACCACTTGTCTCTTCGGAACCCCACGCATCGCTGATCCGGGAATTTCGAACAATGTGACCAACGTCGAAACGGGGGTTCACGTGGAGGGATATGTCATCTGAATCACTGGGCCCAGCTTGCAAGTTCATGAAAAATCTAGGGTAAAAAACTAAAGTTACTGGCAGTTACGCAAAATAAATACTAGTAAGGAATTTCATTTCTGCTGGCAAACTCAACAGCAGCTGCAAGCACTATACTTACAGAATTTAAAAGTATAGGAATTTCAAAGAACATAAATAAACAACCATTGAAGAAATTCGAACGGACGAAAGACTGGTTTCACTGGCTTGCTGGAATGCCTAGACATTTCACTTCATGCCAAGTTCTTCCACAAATTCATTTAGTTTTACAAAATCAGTGAAGTTGGTGCTCAGGTTTAATTAAAGTGAAATGTTTAGAGCAAACAATGACCTGTCGCACCACGTTTTTCACTCTAAATAATCTCAAGGTAAGTTAGAATACCTACAGGTACATGTACACATTTTACTTTATGGTAAGTTCTTCAATAAATTCGTTTTATTTTCCTAAATCAGTTAAGTACCGTAAAATTACTGGTTTGGCTAATCAACGCCTTAGATTCATTCAAAGAATATTCCAAAATTGCCCTCAAAAAGTTAAAGAAGTTGGATATTTTTCATTAGTCCGTCCTCTTCTCGAGTATTGCTGTCCGATTTGGAATCCTTACAGGGAGGATCGAAAGCAGGAACTCGAAAAAGTGCAGCG
>JAQGAF010001697.1:0-28388 GCA_034687865.1 Kryphioiulus occultus
CCCCTCTGGCGAGCAAAACTCCGCCTTCCTGATACTTTAAAAGTATACATTAAGGTAAATATAGAAATAGTTGTTAATGTTCTCCAAATAAGCCTTAATCGACTTTTTGTTTTTTTAAAAGCGGAATGGGAAGCTGTATGTTAAATCTTAAACATTACGACTGAATCCACTTATTATTACAGCGACTTGTAAACAAAATGTTTATGCGTGTAAAACCATCTGTCCTATAACTGTCATCGTGAAAATTGACCTTGCCGTTCAGGTTATACATGTAGGTACATGTATGTCACTGACCTCAGCAAACTATAAAAGGGGAGGATATACACTGTACAGTACACATGAGCTGTACACTCAAACTTTATAAATACATTTACTATATTATCTCTTCCTAGATAGATTTTTTCCACGCACAATGTTTCACTAGTGAAAGTGGGCAATGACTTCATGAAATCTGCTCTTTCTGGATTACAATTACTGCGATATTAAGTGCACCTGCATTTCATTGTTTTTTCCGGATTTAGCCAGTCTGCAAGGACAGATTACAAATTTAGGCAGATAAAGGGTTGGGAAATGATAAAGATAAGCACGATGTCCACATGCAGTTTGGATACATGTAGTAAGACTGAACAAGCCTTCGCTAAACAACCATCATTATGTTGGTTAATTAACCGAATGTCGTAAGATAAGCGATTTCAGATCACTGTAAAAAGACCGGTAATTACCGGACCACTAGGAATATAATGTAATTTCAAGTTAGATGAGGTCACGAGGCAGCTGACTTTTCTTAAAAAACTATTCCAAACTATTTGTTATTCCGGAGGTAAATATGCAAATACTTTTTTCCACAGAAATTCCTACTTTTCCACAGCCAGCAGCACTATCTTATGCTGCGATGCATAACCAATTAGGTTGCAGGGAAGAAACTTATGTAACGCGATTAAAATTATATCAGTTAACCTTGGAATTATTTCTGTCTTAAGCACTGTGCAGCCAATCAGGGGACACTAGGGGGCTGAAGACTAATGCTGTATTAATTATAATTATTCATGGAATTCGGTTTTTTTCTGCACTACAGATAACGCATGCAGTATGAATGTTAACAAACTTTTCAAGGAGCACATTTTCATTGCAACATGCAATTTGATGGGGTAAAGTTATTAGGCCCAAATGACGCAAGTTTGACATTGGTGGGCATCATGTATACCAGCTTCGTTACCTTGCCAAAATATCATCAAAATGATACCGTGGGATCTTAGAGATGCCAGCACTGAGAACCTGGCCATGGCAGTTAAATTTCAATGTTCATGTTGTTTTGAAAGTCATAGCATATCACATTGTAGCGCACTTATAAAATCCCATGCAGATACATTGTGTATTATGCGAGAAATCATTTAAACTGATTTTGCCAGCAAGTTTATAAATAAGCTGGTTTTGAAAAACCGATGGAAAAACACATGTGAAGGATACTCCTCTGAAGACGATGCCCAAAGTTTTACTGATAAACAGAATGATGACAAACTGTCAACTGACGCAACAGTTTCTCACTCTTGTTTTCACATCAGTGAAGATTCCAAAAACCTTTTGGCCCACGATCAATTTAAGGTCAACGCTATTGCTCCATACAATTAGGCTGAATTAGCCACTCGACAATAGATCAAGATCCCACCTACCCAAAAATCACGATTCATTTTGTAAACATCTGAAAAACATCCTTTGAAAGCTGGCTTAAAGGTGATTACGGATAAGTGATTCATGAGCCTTATCGTCACCAATTTATAGCTTATCGGTCTTCTAGGAATGAACGTGAAATAACACGTGGTGTGACTTACCGGTTCTGCTAGTTGACTCTGCTGAAAGCAAACTCCAAACATCAGGAGGCCGTTCTTGCAGCACAAAATACTCCGAACATACAGCTGTATGTATCTTTAATCACTTGTATCCCAATAGCACTTGCTTCCTTGCAGCACAAAATACTTCGAAATGGCACATCTTTAATGACATGTATGAAGTTGTATCCTAATCCGAAATGGCACATGAAATATCCTAATAACACTGGCTTCTTAGTTTCGATGGCACTTACTAATAACAGTTCTGTGAAAAAATAAACGGAAAACATCAATATAAGGCAAACGCATCAGTAACAAAAAAATTAAACTGGAAGGTGAGGTTCAGTGAAATGATCATATCTGAAATTCAAATTTGAAGTTGCTAGCTACTGTACATGTACATGTACTGACATGTCTTCAGTATTTTGCAGAAACACCCCCTAAGAACTTCAGCTGATGCAACCTGTTGTTAAATCTGTTTGATATTTACAGTCCAGAGACTGTGATTAGTATTTCAAGTATGGAAATAATTATATCTTTGCTAATTCAGTTTATTTTCCATTGCAGAATCAACATGAAATTAAACTATTCATCGTTGCTGTGTCCCTTGTCCACATTTCAGCCCATGACGTGTAGATGGATTTTCTCTAATCGTTTGTTTCAACGGATGGATTTCACTTTTGATTTATAACATAGGCATATGACATGGATTGCAAGAACTTATGGGCTTATATCTCTACTTTAAATAACGAGATTTTTAAGACTTTGTGATTCGGATTCGGCAGTTAGGCTGGAGAGTAAAAGGTGTGACGTTTATCTGCTTTGATCGAATTATAATTATGAGTGCTTCTACTACTTTGGAGGAGATGGATGCCCTGCTCGGAGCTCGTGTCAGTGACCCAGCATGTGCAACATCGGTGGCGTCTACTGAAGATTACAACAATGCCACGGTGCCAAACGACGAACCACCGCAGAGTATGGAACAGACAAAGATTTGGAGCTGGATTAACAAAAGCGGTGATCATTCCTGTAGCGACGATGCTTTGCCGTCCAATGCCGATGAGTCTCATGCCCCGATAGCCGCGTACGTATGTTCCTCGGTATCGCCGTTACTGCAACCGGACCTCATCGAACTGGCCTCTTCCAATGACGGTTTCAGCATTTGCAGCACTTCCTCTGACTACAAGAGTTGCGACGAAGGGGACCAACAGAAAGACTCGCGTGGCAACTCTTTCGTGCGAGCCACGCCGAAGATTGTGTTGGACATGATGCATCCAGAGGTTCCCACTGTGCTTCATGTCCCGACAGACAATGAGTGCCGGGTTAACTTTAACGTCTTGCAGACCAACTGCGTTCCATCGTACAGGAAGTACCTGTCACCGCTCTCCATTCCTCCAAATGACGACGAGGACGAAAATTGCTGTTCTCCGGAAGACGAGCCTTTCGTCATCGGCAGGTTTCCACAGTGTCCATCGGCGGCGCAGTTGAGTGTTACCAGTTCCAATAGCGATCCTACGATTCCCACCTGCCGCATCTGCCATTTGCCGGCGGGGGATGAAGACAGCCTCATTTCCCCCTGTCGGTGTGCTGGGACGATGCAGTACATTCATAATGGCTGCCTTATGGTATGTTTGTCCTAAAAGTTGCGAGACTTCATTACATAATGATAAAAAATCGCTAACCCTTACACCTGTCTCATCTGTTTTCAGAAATGGTTAGAGGTATCAAGTCGGAAGTCAAAGCGGCCTCCTAGCTGTGAATTATGTCTTTATCAGTATCATCGGCATAAAAAGTTTAAGGTACAATCCTCTGACATAAGCAGTTGAACGATTTTTTAATCTACAGTTAACTAGAATCTGATTGTGTGGGCTATTTTCATTAAAATTGCAATACGCTTTCGTTTTGTTTCAGATAAATCATTGGCAATTTCCGCAGTGCTCCTTACGTGACAAGATCCTCCACACCATATTTTTCCTCAGTCTTTTAACAATGATCGGTGCTGCCACCGTGACTATTTTGTGCTTCAAACACGACAAAGGAGGTGGTCGGGTTAGCTTGGACAAAAACCGACTGACCCAGTCAGAAATCGTTACGTTGGTTTGTGGAGTGCTTTTCTTCGTCGCTTTCTTCCTCGCCATGTACGTCGAAGTTAAGGCTCACAATACAATTTACAAGATCATCGTAGATTTTCTGTACTTAAACCAGCAGTGGTACATTGACGAATACGACAAGAAAACTGATATTCAATCGATGTCAGTGTGAATATGCCACCTAGTAGGAACTGAACCAGGAATGCAGGGCTCTTACACGTACTTAGGTGTGGTCGTGCAAATGGTTATTGACTTGGATATGATTGTCTGCAGTACATGGATGGACAACTTTGGGAACTTGTTATTCAGCTAACTGGAGCACCGTTTAAGTGCACTTTGCCAAAAATTTGCTGTCCGCTAGAACACTTTCATGAAATATCAGCACAAATATAAAACCCGAGCATGCATGATGCTGGTATTATGGCTGATTCGTGACTCCGAATATTCTGCATGAGAAGTCTCTAGCTATCAGGGGTCACTATAACTGACTTGGATTACATTGACAATTCTGTGATAGTTCGGATTGTATTGTTTCAAACATAATGACCATCTTTTCAATCGTTATTTTAAATTGCTTTTACTAACAAAAAAGTGATAGGTTGCCTTTTTAAACTCTTGACTAGTCATCGTTCACTAGACACCCTGTTGTTTAACAGTAGATCAATTTCTTTGAATTAAAGGAACCTGATGGGCTGCTACATTTCATGGTAAGCTGTTTTGGAAAAGTGCGCGAAGGCAATTATTAAGTGCTTGATATTAATAATTAACTTACCGGTAGTCGTCACTTTTATTAGCTATAAGGTACTGACTATTACCCTAAGCATGCATTCAAATAATTCTCACGATTCTTTAATGGTAAAAACTTATATAAAAATTTAACAGCGTAAGATCAATGGAAATCTCACAACTCGTGATATCTTAGTCAAATAAACTTAGTTGCAGCGATAAAGATGATCAATAGGGCTATCTGCCACACAAATGAAAATGAAGGACCTGTAGTTTGAAAAAGCCAGAAAAAAATCACAAAGTGCACTTTAATTTACTTTTAGGGTAGATACTAAAAAAAACGAGATTGTGTGAATAAGGGACGGAAATAAACTTCCACAAGCCATGAAGAGTTGAGCGATTTTGCGAAGGCACATATGGAGAACTTTTAGCAGATCAGAGTTTTCAGGATAACATGAAGTACATGTACTAATAGACATAGTCCTTTTTAAATTGGAATGTATTGCCCCAAGGTCCTACGTTATCATTCTAGCTAGCCTGTAATATGCAACTGTGCATAAAGGGTGTGCTTATCAGAAGAATTTCTGGCAGAATAGTACGTGTAAAAAATTAGTTCTGTGGTAATTTTTTCTTCCAAGACGTACGTGTCAAATGCAATTGTAGACCAGGTATAAATTTTGTTACCCACCAGTTCTTTATTTTGCTTATTTTTATGTGAAGTATAAGTGTCAATGCCTTTTTATTGTTTTCCTGTCATGTAAGTAAATTGGATCGATTTGAAATGAAAATCATTACAACAAAATGAAATTCCACTATGATTAGTTATTAGGTACGCTGACTACAGCTAACAAAGTGACAAACCGCAATGCGTGAGAAAAACGATTTTAAATACTTTGTGCAAAATTACACAATTCTTGAATTTTTAATAAAGACGTTTCAATTAATTACTGCCATAATGGCGTTTACTTTCAGTAACTTTTACGTGATAGACTAAAAAATTCCAACTACAGGTTATAAATTCTATGCCGGTATAAATCACACACTTCATGTCCACGAAACGTGAACAATTGTTGGTATTAGTAGAATGCGGCACACCTCCCCTGACAATGGGCTTTTCCTAACAGCAAGTAGGCTTGGCTGGGCCGCTTGCAAATAAATGTATGTCTGTTTTTCCTGACCGAACCTATTAGATTAAGTTTGGTCTGCAACTTAAGGGTTTTCCCAGAGATGACATTTTCAATTTCCCTGACAATTTTAGGTGGCCATTGAAAATGCAAAAATATGTCATGCGGAATGCTAAATTTATTGCTCATTACCTATTATAAGAAACAGCAAATTTAGATTAGTTTTCTTATTTTTTTTACAGAATTGCTTGTCATCTCTTGACAAGTATCTACATGTATAGCTATCTTGTTAAATTTCCCTGACGTTTTTTTTCCAGGTCTGAAGCATTTATCACTTTTTAAAAGTAAATCAATGTTCACTGACTTTTCCATCTTGTACAGGTCTGGGGGATCCCCAGTGCTAGTTGTTAACTTGTTGTTAGGAGAAGATCACTTTTGCGAGGTGTGAATATATCCTATAGTCCTACTAATACAACAATTGTTTCCCAAACTGAGCTCGAGCCGATACCCAATGGTAATACAAAATGCAAACCTGAGCTCGAGGCGAAAAAATGTAATCTTGGAACCTGCCTGAAAAAGTAGTGAAAAGTATAGTAGGCCTGCCAACTGTATACCAGTATAGGCCTACACATCTAAATCTACCAAAACATTACACCCATGCTTCAGAAGTTCCACAACTCCACAATTGTCAATTTTGAGTTTTAGGTAGTGTTACGCCAAGCGAAATGATCTCCATCTTCTGAAAATCCAACACAGCCTCAGGATGAAGACTGCCATACTGCAACCCTATAGCTGGCGTCATTCAATTTCCATAGCATCATACGTGCGATAAGACCTACCTGTTCTTCGATCATTGCACTGTTCTGACTGATAACCAAGTACGTGCTAATGATACATCGCAATGCCAAGTTTATATTTACCTGATTACTTTGCTAAATCTTCTTTCCGAAAATGTAATTGCATTCAAAAAACCGCTAACACGTCCGAACATGCGCGCCCGAATTCTAGAATGTCGAGTAGGTGGCGACACTTGTCACTAACCGTCTTTCCCATAATGCACTGGGACGACAAGTCAGATTACACGATGCCGCACAAGTATTTCAATTTTCGTTTGTATGTTGAAACATGCATCCCCATAAAACTATAATCGTAGACAAAGCAGAAATGTCATTCCAATACTTTATATAAATGCTAGCCCAAGTAATTTATTGAACATCTGCTATGCAATTTGTTGTCCATACAAGAGAGAACAACATGATAAAATAATGCAATCTATAGCATACATACCCCATAAAATATATTAATTTGGCACATTTCATGTTTTCAACACATGCTCGCTGGTCTTCTAATCTCGATATCGATGTCTTGACTGCAAAATTTCACCAAATTTAACTATTGGCTTGATCCCACAACCTATACATTATTTTTTGGTAATAAATAAATGCATTATGAAATTGCTGCACAAAAGGAAACATAAATATTAACGCTACTGATGAACAAGCTGGCTGACCTCTCTGTTAGGATAGGTTGAACCCCGCCAGAATCACGCTGACTGTTAAAACGGTAGAAAAATTACAAATATAGTATTACTTATTATTTGTTGCAGTCGTGGTACAAATTGCATTCGATCGTTATTATAAAACAAAAGGATTACTTGTAGTACACAACGTTTGTCAAACACAACTGATGCAACATACCAAACTGCAAAATAATAATTTTCCTTTTATTATTTACAATAAAATGTATCGTTGTAATATACTCCAATGCCCTGCATTCCCATCATGCGGTACACACACTCAAATAGGATACATATATGTTTAAAATTATTTTCCAACCTTGCATGCTTTGCCGTTATATAAAAAAGCTTGCGCAAATTAAAACTTGTTTCATTATCTCAATAAAGTTATCAATTATATAATTAAACTTATAAGTTAATATTGCCACATACAGTATTAACAAGCTACATTCTTGCCTTTGGTCATTTTGGTATAAAAAATCAAACCATCACTCGAATGATTATCATAGATAAGGCTAGCATCTGACAAGCGTAAATATGAAATAAAATGCAGTCAAGGATTAAGCGAAGTTCACGTAAATGGAGCTAAAATATTATGCCTTATTTAAAAATGAAACTAATGTTTACTACGATACAAGAAGCGTCTAATTAAGATTGTTTAGCAAACAGTAACATGCGATATATTACATAAGAGAAGGCTATTTTTTCTCCTCGAGCAACAAAGATCACAAATGGCGTGCAGGGGGAATTAAAAGTCGAGATAATCGCTGCAAATAGAAAAAGTGGATTAATACGGTGGCCTAATATTAAAAGTGTGGAGAAATTTGATCATACGTCTGAAGTAAAAGAAACTAAAGGTTAAATAGCGAAGGCAACAGAAAGGTCAGAAATGTGGTAATCAAATAGGGTTACTTTCTGAAACAAACACTTTCCCATATGTCAACACAAATTTGAAAATATTCTCATACTAGAAAAATTTATAAATTTTGGGGCCAATGTTTGAATGTTATTACTGATGAAAAGTGCAATATTTATGGTATTTCAATAGTACCCTCTCAACACAATAATACAATATATTCAGAATATCGTTATCAATTAATGTGTCCCAAAAAATCATGTATAACATAAGCCTTGACTAGTATTAAATAATACATGAATTTCAAGATGACATCGGGAAACTGGCTCTGTGTAAATATTGCATGAGTATGGTTGTAAAAATCGTGAAATAGAATTAAATTTCCAATGACTTTGCAAAAAAAGATCTGTGAAAATAATATTCAATTGCATTACTTTGTCAGTATTTGACAAACTACATTGGAAAATAGTGACCATGTTTAAAGCCATATGAAGGCAAAAATACTTTGGGATGTTTGTATATTCCATATAGATATTTAAATGTGTTGCAACAGTTTGTCCACCCATATGTGTCCTAGTGGAGGCAATCTCATCTGGATAGTCCCATATAAATTATCTAAATATATTCAAATATTTTTGTGTTTACTTGTTTTGGATGAGTTAAGAACAGATCAATGCACCAATAGAAAAAAAACACCACTAGGCATTATTCACCAAAATCACACCAACATCAGACATACAGAAAAATGGCACGCAAGGATTCGTAGAGAGGAATTAATCACCTTTGACCAAGTCCCAAACCCATACGACGCGATGTTGCTTGTCTTTGGCGAGCTAAAAATGAATGCCCTTGTGTCATGCCTGCAAGACGCTCTTCTACAGCTCTACGTTGCAGTTGCATTCCCTGAAATTACAAACAACGTAGGGATATTTTTGACAAAATTCTTAAGCAGAATTAAGAAATGTTGTTCGATAAATTTAAGCTAATGATAATATACGGAAGGTCCAAACCAAGCTATGAAAAGCTGTTATGATTGTTTTCTCTTCCATTTCCCTCATTTCTTTCGTTTCTTTCGTCTCTTTCTGAAATAGTTAACAGAAACACAGCCGATGTCATGATTTTGATCATAGATTAAAAATAATCATCGCATCTATCAATAAATTAGCTGTTGTGAATATAACATAGAAGTTGCAATTAGAAAAAGAAAGCAAATTTGAAGGCAAAGCATAAAAATACCTCTAAATTTTCAATAAATTTGTCTTTCTCTTGCAGCTGATATTTGAGAGCATTAATATCAGGCGTAGTAGTCTGATTTTGCTTTGGATCTAAGGTCCTCATTACCTACAAATAATCATTTCGTCACATTAACACAATTCCAGAGATGTCTACTTACAACAAATGTTTGTCTAATTTCATTGGAGTATTCAATGTGTACAACACATTCAGTGCAACTAACCATACGTTATAAAATTGTACGCAACATCGATCTATACATACACATTTGGCCTTCTCTAAATATTTTTTGTATCTTTCGTCCATTTCTCGAATCTCATCATCTTTTCTGTTGAGCATTTCTTGCAATTGCTGCATTTTTTCATCTATGGCGTAAATTAATGAGAAATGGCCAAGATTATCATCAATGCTGGTCCAAAATTATCAATAAATTAAAAAAAATAAGGGGATAGGAGGCATTTACTGTGTGTGGCTAAAAGTGCTTCTTGTTGATCAATCTGCGAATTCTTTTTCTGCAATTCAAGCTCAAGTTCTCCAATTTTAGCGAGTGTGGAATTTACTTTCTGTCTCAGTTCTGCCCCCTCCTGCATACTTGCCGTGGATTGGCTTTGCTGAAGCTCCTCGAGCTGACTTTCCAATTCAAGGATACGTTGGTTTGCCAACCTGTAATCAAGCAAATAAGAAAACCGAGTAATTAATTGGAAATATTGAGCAGCTAGAAAAATGCAAAGGATAAAATTTCGTTCTTTCAGACTTTTAACTAGGAGTCTTACACTAGATTCGTATTCATGTAACTATTTGAAAGAATGAATTGCTATAAGACCACTAGAAAGGTTTAGTGTATGGGAGAGCAGTTTTAACCGTGTAAACTAGATTGTTGTGTCGCCAAGAGCAACCTCATCAATTTTTATTTAATTAAATGAAATTTTAAAATCATGTTCCAAATGTTCACAGCAAATTCAATTTAAAATTGATGAGGTTGTTCCAGCATATGGAAAACAATTGCGTGCACCAACCGTCTTAACAATAACCAACGTTTATTTGCACAATTTCAGTACATTCATTCATCAAATGTGCTGGCATAGATCAACGACTATCAGATGTCTTAATAAATCAAAATAAATTCAAATAAAGCGTTTTCAAGGAGTGCAGAAATTTCCAATAAACTCGCAGTTACTCATCACTGACCAACGAATTAAAAAGCTCAGGCTCGAAGTAATACTCTATACTTAATGGCGACAAACAACTACCGTAACACTTTTGTAATAGAAAGTGTTACAGAATCAACTACTTAAGGTTCAAGTATGAAGGATTATTTCGAGCCTAAAGAGACATCTGTGGCAAATGTTCTTATTCCCTGCTAATCTACAATATCTGCCTGTTTATCTGCTTCGCCCCATCAAGCATGCAATAAACCAATATTTATATTTACATAAATATTCGCATTTCTACCTGAGATTATAATTGATAAGGCACTAATTTAACGAAGCATACCAAGTGAATTATTGCTATTTAAAGGTGGGAGCTACACTCATCAAATGGAAGAGATCTCTAGTAGCAACCTATCACATGAAAACCTCACTTTTGTAATGTACCCTCTACCTAACATTTCAAATAAATTTATCAAAAATTGCTAACAATATACAAACGATCAAATGAACCAAAATACTGTTCATTACATGAAACATACAACTTTTAAACCTTTATGCAATCATTTCATATGAATACAACGAGGCAGAGGATTGACTAACACTCGAACTCGTTCAAAGAAATGTGCATCAAACTGATGACTACGTCTCCCTTTCCCTTTTTCAGTTAACGCGTAAACAGGGCTGCCCCACATTCTCCCAGATTCTTGAAAATTATTTTCTTTGACCACTTTTCCGAAAGACCATTTCTATTTTAATGGTTTTATAATCAGACCGCTTTCTTTCTCTACCCATCAAATTATGTAAACTTTTTCAATTTGTCGGGGCAACCATGTTGAAGAAATAAGTAAATCACAGATCCCCATGCATCGAGGGGAAATGACAACCATGAATATGGTTGCCAGATAGTCGGGAGTCTTACTTCAATGCCATAGTTAGCATCGGCACTCATGGACATTTCCAGTCAACAAGCCATGCAATCGGCAGTAATCGATAAAAACTGTTCCCATACTTATGTACAATTTTCGACTGAGAATCATTACCAGAATTGGCTCCTACAGTTTGGTCATAATGTACCACAAAAACTGCTAATCTCACATTGGTGAGCTAAGCTTTCACAACTCTTAGGTACTCTTGAATGGAATTCGCAACGAAATGGGAATGTTACTTTGTTTTCAATATTATGTACCCCACGACCACCCTTTTTACGAACGCGCTTACCAGCGGAAGAACGGGTAACATGCTTACGCTTCGGGTGTCCTCAACTTCAAGCACGTTTTTGTGATGATCTTGAGATTCTCATAACGAGTTGGGCCCATTTTAAAAAGCAAAGCCAAGCGTTTAGCTGCCCTGCATCAAGCAACTGGAACCCTAACGAGGAAAAGCCAGCTGCTTCGGGTATGGTCGTGTCACCATTTTGTGACAATGACCGTGCAAGAAAGGCCTCGCACTTCTCGAATGGACAGACAGCACAGTACGAGGCCGTAGCGCTATGGAGCAAATATGCTAAGGAAGAAGCCGACCAGGATGTCGACACAGATGTCACATTTGAAACGACTTCCCCACCTGCTTTCCGTCTCCAGTTCACTTTGTATTTCTTTCGTGACGTCCAGCGCTGACTGCAGCACCTGAATTTGATCTTCGTCGCTTCCCTGCCGATTCAATCGCAACATTTTGTTCTCGTGTTGAAGGCGAATGAGCTTTTCTCTGCAAATAGCAGATTGCAATTTTATAAACAAAAATGGAAAAATGAGCAATAAATGACAGGCGATTTCCTATAACTCATGAACCTTTACGATTAAATGGCTAAATATATTTCTTACCTAAGCTAAGTGCTTTGGCGAACATAATCAGATTTTTATGCTAATTTTAGCTGGAGCCTAATTGCTATTTGTTACACTAGGGGAATGAGATGTGAAATTTGAGGGAGTTCAATTAAATCTTATTCAAATTATGACATGCATAATTCAACAGCATTTATCAAATGGAAGGAATTTTTTGCTTATTTTTGAGCAGAAAGTATTTGGTCAGCCATTCTTTTTTAGTAAGATGTGTCTCCTTTAAAAAACACATTTGAACTGATGATAAGGAGAGAAAAAAAGTGATCAAGATGCTAAACTTTTAAAGCAAAGTGACTTACTTAACCACAGGTGGAATCATTTCAAAGCCATCACTGTCAGAACCAACTGATGGGCGACCAGCGTGATCTTGTGAAGATGTAGATTCTAATTAATTTAAACATGGATAATATTACTAAAAAAGTTACGTTGGTTTAATGATTTAAGAGCTGCAATGCAGTAAAAAAGTATTACCTATATGAAGCTGATTTAACTTTAATTCATCAATGATTTCCTTAAGGGCATCCCGCTCAGCAACTAGCCTCTGTTAATGCATAACAAGACTAATTTTAGTAAATTGAAAAGCAGCGATACAAGGTCAATATGAACATTCACGTGGCAATTATAGATCAATAGCTCAATACATCTAACCACAACACAAAAACAACTTGAAAGCGACCCACCTCCTTTTCACTTTCAATAGCAGCAAATTTATCTTGAAGTTTTTTCTTCTCAAATTCAGCCTTATCAGCTTTTTTCGTCTCTTCCGAAAGCTTTCCATGCAGCTCTTGCACATTCTTTTTATACATGTCCAACTGAGTTCTTAATGTAGCATTCCTCTTAAGCTCCTGAAAATTGCCACATCAAAATGAACTAAACTCCTAATAATGTCACCAAATATATCAAAAATTAAGCACCTCTTCAAGTTCAACATTTTGCTGCATATACACTGTATTTTTTTCTTCTAAGAGCTTCAATTGCCTTCGGAGATCTCCAAGATCCTCTAAAAAATAAAATTTTAACAATATATATATATACACACGTAATTATCTCAATATCAAAATAGCACATCCACTACACAAATTACTTTTACCATAAAATCATTCTTACCCAATTTCTTCTTGTACGCTTCAATGGCCGACTCATACTTGGCCTGCAATAATACCAACATGATTAATTCTTATCATAATATACCAAACCGTATTACTTGAGCTGGTGAAGCCCATACCACTTTGTCAGTTGTTTCTCGCAATATATCTACTTCGTCTTTGAGGATCCTAGCTTCGTCAGCCACCCTTTGGAGGTCATCATTCTGAAAGAAATAGGGCATCTAGTATTCCCATGACCATTTTGAAAGTTGCTTATGGGAAAAAAATCATTTAAAATCAACTCACCTTCTCTTGAAGTTCCCTAATTTCCAACTCCAAATCATCTACTTTTGATCGAAACTCATCTCTGGCTATAACATTAATTTGGATCTCTTAGAAGACATACAACCCAATAGTCTAATTAGGAGTCACTATTTTAAAACATACACGACTCAATTTTATAAAGTTCTTCCTGCAATTGATCCACTTGATGTTGTAGGGCAAGGTTTCGACGCCCTGCTGCTGAGCTAGAAGTACAGAATCAAGACAAATAAGTCCAACAATGCTGACAGAAAAGTTGAAATATGCACTCATTAAAAATAAACAATTCAGTTTATAATGCTGTATAAATAATGTTAATCAATACAACGTCAATGAAAAGCGAACTATTTGCCTTAAATCATCCAGTCCTTCCGCTTGCGTTAGTTTTTCAGTCAACTTGTCATTTTCCAGAATCAAATTCTGTTTTTCCTCTTGTAAAACAGTAACCTGCAAATCCAACTCGTGGCATCTTTGTGTTATTTGCTCTTTGGCTGCAGCTGCGCTCTGTAGTTCATCCATAAGACGCTTTAGCTAATTGAAAATAAGAGCAAATTACTACACTGACCTTTTTAGACATATATTCATAACAATTTTGAAGTGTATATGGACCTGATCGTTCATTTCATTAAACGATTCAGTGGATGTTGAACTGGGAGTTTCCTTTGTCATTAGTTCTTGAATTGCATTCATGACAACGTGCTGATCAGCTTCTTCCATCCCCATAATGGTCTGAATGTACTCTGTATAAAATTGTCACACATCACTGTTATAAAGCACATTTTAAAGCTAGTATGTTTTAATAAAATTAACTGTAGGCCGAGCAAATTTCTAACCTTGTTTGTGATCACAGTTAACAGCACAACCAAGAATGAGCTGCAACAACCTGCCAAGTTCTGCTGCATCATTATGTTCACCTTAGACAAGAGGAAATTCAACACAAGCTTTTTAGCTTGAAATTACACAGCAGTTCAATTACACCTTAGTAAGAATAGGCATACCTATTGCATTAACATCAGGTAACCTAAAGTCAATTATCTGCTGACATAAAACCTAAAGAAATTACAAAGGGATGATCAACTGACTCTGTTCAAGAAAGTTATGTACATAGAAGAAAACTTTAAAATCAGACGGATTTACAAATACTTTAGTATACAAATAGTGCTCAAAAAGTATAGCAACACTATATAGGCTACTTACTTCAGTGTAATAATCTAAAATGCCTTTTAAAATCTTTTTCAGGTTGCTGACCTGAAATAAGATTTAAAAAATTGTCATTAACCCTATAGCAGGCAACATCTAACAGGTTTTGAGCAAGGTATATGAAGAAAAATTACCTTAAGCCGCCAGTTTGAGGCAGTGTCATTTTTGATTTTTGACAGCCATAGCGAATCAAACCATTCAGGGGCTCTGTAATTATCGTTAATGCCAAACTTAATTTGATTTCTTGCACTGGCATACGGATATACATGAATACAATACGACCATAAAACTCACAGATTGCACAATGCAACTTACACTTGTGCCAAAACTTGAGCCATTGCAACTCCATCTGATAAATCTTCTATTGTACTATGTGTTGTCTTGATATTAAATGTCCGCAACTAAAGTAAAATACATAGGAAATATTGAATTACACCACGTTGACCTATTTTCCTGTTGAAATTGCTGCTCGGCTATTCTGGCCAAAGGTTACACCGTCAAATTCAGAAAATTTGCTCGTTATTTCTTCTCTTATAGCAAGGCAGCAGTTTGCCAAGGCTCTTAATAATTGACACATTATAGAAACCTTGATTTCAAAAGCACAAACCTATCTTAGTGCCTTAATGGCAACAAGCCAAAAGACAAATTTTCTACATAATACATCATAATTAACTTTCTATAATTATTCTTTCTATAATAGTGTTTTGGCTTTGTGAAATACAACGCTTGTAAGGGCATATGGGCACGACTTCTGGTTACTAGCACACAAGAATCTCATTCGAAATTGTGTTCAAAATAATGTACATGTAGGCCTATAACTTGGTTTCTATTTTTCTGAGGAACAATTATTAATAGGAATACTGCGGATCAAATAGGTGTAGGTGGATTATATTAGAGGGAACCAAATGAAATGTAGCCTACCCAAATCTATCATGTTTGTAATTTACAGTATGGGCACATAGCTATATGTGGACCAGGGGTAGCAATTTTTCTTTGAAAATATGAATTAGCATTGTAGATTCAAGATATGATTTTACCTATTTATCAAATGACATCTCAGGCAATTTGTCATACACAGTTGAAGGCCAGTTGAATACCTTAACGTAAAGATTTTGAATTTTAAATCCCGCCAAGCATATTTTGAGCATTTTTTAAATTAATTCACGACCCACCCTATTACGTTACACGTAATAGCGAGCCTAATTAGTACTTTTAGAATTCTTTAATTTTGTAAAAGTTAATTTCGCCCTACCAGTGAAAAGTGACTTATAAGTGGCCGTAAGAAAATAAAATTGAAAACGTACATGCGATAATTAACTAGCGCTAACATAAAAGTAGGTGTATTTGGAAACAAACTTGAGGTCATTTCCTAAACGATAAAAAGGTCAACCGCAGCCTACTTGAAGGATAGGAAGGCCTACGTGTTTAGCCATACTTGTTTGCAAGGAGTACATCATAAAATTCAACTTACCCATTTAATTAGACTCTTTAACAGCTGCTCTTTATCAATTTTGTTCCACAGGTCACATTAGAACAGCTATAATTCGCAACGTAAAATTATTGCGAAACGATATATCCAACTCCCATTTCCAACAACATCGTTCTAACTTTACCGGAAGTGCATTCAATTAAAAGAACAATGTGGCATGAGAAATTTTCAGCAAAATTGTCTGCTTAATATCGTAAAATTCTAATTTAGACATTCAAATTAATACAGTGCACTCGAATTAAAAGCTTCGCAAGGTTTGATAAATTTTGTTTATGTACTTAAACGAATAAATGGGTAATTATTCTGATTAAGGAAGGAACGTTTTTCGCGTTGTGTTACAGGAAGTAGTGGAAAGTAAGCCGTCAGCCGACGGCTTATGTCGTATCGGCTAAGGAAATGCCATAGGAAGGCGGAGAATGAGGATTGTCGACTGCATTTTTTTAAAGGCATGTGAAGACTAAGGTCGCACTATTATTTTCCGTTTTAATTAATTGTCTAGGCGAACCATGACTTAAGATGGATATTGGTGAAGAAACAATAATCGAGGGGGTAGGAAATGAAGTCGTGATTGGAGTATGTACGATATTTGCAGTTGTGATAACCTTGCTGATTTTGGCCTCCAGGTGCGTTCGTATGGTACATTCATAACATACATTACTAATATTGCACTTCTGTAAAGTAATATTAAAAATAATCGAATCACAAACAGAAAATTAAATGGTTGCAAAAGATGATTAAAGATCAAAAGTGTAACGAGCCTTTCCAAGTTATACTATCCCAGGTTTAGCATGTTGAAAATGTGAGGTTACTATAGAGCAAATGCAAAAACAATGCAGTAATGCATTTTACATATGTGTAAAATGCATTACTGAACACTTTTTGTCTTTTCTCTAGTTCATTATCATTCTCAATTTCTTGAATTCGTGTGGTTGTACATGCTATTCTATTCATCATTAGCCCATCTAATTAAAGTTATCCGGCGTTCTTGAATACTTAGTAGCTATCATATTAAAATGTGTGCTGTATCAGTTTTGCCACCCTAAATCTCAGCCATTTGGTTAGTTAGACCCCACGGCTCACGTTATTTATGGGAATTGATTTATGAAATTGTTATCATCAGGATAAAAGAAGCTTTCAGCCTTCTGGTGTGTATTCTGGTATTACGTGCAAACCAGAAGGCCAAAAGCTACAGTGATATCAAGCTCTTGCTGAAATGAGACAAACAAGTAGAAGTTGACAAGCATGTTAATGGCATGGCATACAGTGTCTCCTTAATTGGCCATCATCTTGGACGCTACCTTTCCTTAGGCTATTAAGCTTTGACCTCTTTCATTAAGATTAGAGCTGTGACCCTTTGACCAGTTTCGGTCAATGTCAGTGCCATTTCCTGAAATAACTTTGTGTTTCCATAGATTTCGTATAAGGTCAGGTCATGTCATTCATCCTGAAAGTCGCAGAGTTGTCGAAGACGCTCGCCTGCATTTACCGCAGCGCAGACCGTCCAGCTCAGGAATCCCCAATGGTATCATGGTGCGGACGCGCAGCAACGAAAGTGACAGCCAATGTCCAATATGTCTGGGCTTAGCAAGATTCGCAATCGAAACTAACTGCGGCCATTTGTTTTGTGGTAAGTGGTCATACTGTACCGTGAATTCATTTGCCATTCAGTGCTGACTTGTAATTTCGTATGCATTCCTTGTCCCTCGTAAAAGGTCAATGCATTGTGATGTATTGGAGACACGGAACATGGCTGGGGCCAGTGCGATGTCCTGTT
Organism: Kryphioiulus occultus; assembly: GCA_034687865.1. Lineage (NCBI taxonomy): Eukaryota > Metazoa > Arthropoda > Diplopoda > Julida > Julidae > Kryphioiulus > Kryphioiulus occultus. The sequence goes on from JAQGAF010001697.1 coordinate 18,230, forward strand.
TGCAGGCAACAAGTAAGTATTGGTGGCATTCACCTCAAAACGTTAAACTTGAGTTACGATCAAGTAATGTTATTTTTTTTTTTTTTGGGATAGGTAACTCTTTTACTGCAGTGTTTTACTGAGGGTGAGCAAAATGTAGCAGAGTTAGATGATGTGGAAGAAAGGAATAATGTCATCCAGCAGACAAACGATTACAACAGAAGATTTTCTGGAGAACCAAGGCCTGTGAGCAGTACTTTTTAAATTGCATGTTTTCCCCCTAATACCAGTTGATGTTCTGTATAATATGCTTGCAATAATGCATGTTATTAAATAGGACTTATAGAAAGCAAGGGAAGTAATCAACATTTGAAAAAATGGGTGCTTCAAATGCCAATTATAGTGGTTTACAGATTGTGGAAACCAGTGAACAATTGGGCAATTTTTACGATAACCCCACCATTGCTATCTATCCACTAAAGCTTGTTGCTTAGGCGTAAATATTTTGCCAAAAATGTATGTTATGTTGTGTTTTGGCATGGTAACCACGCTTTCACCTAGAATAGCCCAGTATTCCAAATCCTAATGTCCTTATCCATGTCACGAACACAGCATCCTACCCATCCAATGACTATTATATTAAATGTATCAAATCTTTCAATTAAAATTTATTACATTACTTTCTTTTAGCTCATGGATTATGTGCGTGATTTACCGACATTACTCCGCCACCTGTGGAATGAATTCTTCTCTGTTGGGGGCCTTATGTATATGTTTCGGATTCGCATTATACTCTGCTTTTTTGCTGCTAGCATGTATCTCATTTCACCTCTCGACATCATTCCTGAGGCTGTCTTCGGAATCCTCGGATTATTGGATGACGTTTTTGTTGTTCTCCTCTTGGCCGTTTACATTAGTATAATCTACAGGAGAATCATCGCGACCAGAGGCACGCCCAGCCGTGACCAGGTTGGTGGTGCATCGTGACCACCTTGGAAAAATGCACTTAAGGACTTTTTAAATTTGTCATTGCTACAAAAGAACTCCCTGTCCAAGCACATGGCACCGATTTATCAGCACGACAATTGTGCGCATTTATCGACACAGACCCAAATTGCTTCAGGAAGAGAAAGCTATTTTGTCTCACCCATGGTAACTGTTGTTTGAAAATAAGCAGTAGTTGTAATTTGCCTATTTTGTATGTAAATTTGGGAAACCTGTTTGTTGCTTTCATGGCAATATTTGATTGTTTCACGTTTTAAACTGTATTGGGAATAACCAGTGCAAGTGGAAGCTTGACGTGCTAATCCTTCTTCGAGCAGTTTATCTCGTGGACACTTTTATCAGTGGTCATTGAGTAACTGCCTAAAGAATGATACCACGAGGTGCCATTGACTCTCGGTAGTATTTTATTTTTAAGATCGGAAGAAAGTTGAGCGTACTACCGAATGCATGAATTATGTTGAATCTGTTGTGGTATTGTTTGTTTCGCCAGAATTAGTTTAAAATTTGATAATTGAGGATTGTTGGTTATCGAGTGCCTAAACATATTTAAATGTAGCTTTCTTGGGGTGGTTTTGTGATATTTTTGTGGCATTTTAAATAAACATCAAGTTTACTTCACGTCAAGTTTTAATATTATTTTATTAAAAAACGAATTGGATTGCCTGTATATAGGAACTTTCGCCTTTTTATAACTGAGAAATAATTAGTTTTAAAAATGAAAAATGCAATACCAAGATAAGGGAGTAGTTTTGAAACTACATTTTCTTACAGTGTGAAAATGCATGTGGGTTATAATAATTTGGGTAGTTATCCAGAGGTCAAATTTAGTGTTACTTGTGGAACCTACATGTATGTGTGAGTTGTTGTTGGATTACACTACCAACAGGGTGCATTTCAAGAATGATCTCTTACCAAATGTGGTATGATCAACGTGTAAATTACTAATGATATATATTTCAATAAATATAAAAGTTTTTGCCTTTTTAAAAAAAAATGTTTGTGTGCTGTCTTTGTGCTTTGGAAACTAAGACTAACTATTAGCAAGTGGTCAATGTGTATTTGCTTCCAGCTGTTTTCATGACTTTCTGGTCCAGTGACGTACATTTCTCATGGTAAATATAAATAATTCAGAAGACCAGCTAATTGTTGAGCTGCGCTTGCCACTCACGCACACAATCTCCACTGGCAGCACTTGTATGTGCTTATTTTCCTCAAGATAATCACTGGTTTCCATGCATTAATGGTGACAATTTTAGTCCTTCAGTCAAATATTAACGCCTTTTGTTGCATTTTAAATGCTGCTAGCATGTGAACATCGTGTTGCTATGGAAACGGTGAACATAAATTACTTGTCCAGTTTGAATATATCTTATTTAGTGTGATAAGTTCGACAAGACTAGTGAAATCCTCCAAGCTCTATAGCTAGTTCTATTCAAGGTAAGTCAAAGTGGACGGCTTACTAATATTCAAAGACTGGTGGTCAGATATTTAAATGTTATGGTATTACAGTACTTGATATCGCCAATTTCTTGAAAAACGGCAGATCGACAGAATGGATCTCCTCGCTGGAAAAACCTTATATCGGGCTTCAGGTGACGAAGTTTCAGCCGATGAAGCCTTACAGGGAAAGGAAATTATTGGACTTTACTTTTCTGCACATTGGTGTCCACCATGCAGAATGTTCACGCCGCTCTTAAAGAACTTTTACCGCGATTTAATTCAAGATGGGGAGCCATTTGAAGTAGTGTTTGTATCATCAGACTGGAGCCTCGACGACATGCTCGATTACATGCAAGAAGCTCATGGGGATTGGCTGGGATCATGTGAAGAGGATCTTAAAAAGTAAGCATCGTCAGAAAAATGGGTTTTAGCTAGTCCATTGTGGATTACATGGGCTGTAGTTCCACATCAAATTTTCCTCACTTTATGAATTTATCACAGGGAAATGTCGATCAAATATGGGATAACTGGCATTCCATTACTCGTAGTTGTTACCAGCGAAGGCAAATTGTTACGAATGGATGCACGTTCAGAAATTCAGAATGAAGGCACCAATTGTTTCCAGAAATGGATGGATGAAGCAAAGGGCTGAATTCTGGAAATTTCATTTTATCAAGAAAATAGCCAAGTTAGTCTACAAATGATACTGCAGCATGCAAATCATAGAGAATGCAATAATTGTCATATATTCTAGCTTATTATAATATGTAACAATTAAAATAAAACTTGGCACTTACAATTAGATTACATTCAAAAACAACTTGAAAAAAAAATTATCACCAATGTATCAAATTACTTGTGGTCAAATGCTTACATTTTTAGGAATGCAATTTAGAATAAGTCCACTGGTGTCATCATTGCCAATATTTCTCATAGTCTTTCTCCATGTCCTAGAATGTCATTTTCATTGTAAGTCTCAGATGTTTATGTGCGGGAAAAGCTCTTGCCAAGTCTTGCAATTTCAAACACATTTCAAAATTCTCGCACTTCATTTCACGTGGTAATCAAAAGAAGAAATACGATATAGTGTAAAACTAGAGACTTACAATTGGGTCGATGTTGGGTCCATATCTCTTTACAGGCTTTCCTTCTTTATTGATCAAGAACTTAGTGTAGTTCCATTTCAGAAAGCTATCGATAAAAAAATTTTTTTAGAGGAAAAAATACAACTTCATGGTAATGTAAAAAAGCATAATATGTTTACGCATTTTTTGGATGTATGCTTATTTACTTTACCGGATAATGTTTATTGCTAAATAAAAAAAACTTATTTATATTAAGTAGCATAAAATTACCCAATCGTTAAATTTCAAATCATTAGTATGCTAAGGAAAGAAAATTTGCTTACTTTCCCAGAAGTCCAGCCTGTTCCTTCTTCAAGTAATTAAACAGTGGATGTGCATTATCACCATTAACGTCGATTTTACTGAACATGTCAAATGTTATGTTGTACTTAGTCGTAACAAATTTCTTAATTTCAGCCTCTGTGCCAGGTTCCTGTAAATTGTACCAACTAATTCAATTTGTTTTATAAATAAAATTTAACATTGTTATGAAATGCTTGATGTTTATAGCCTACCTGATATGCAAATTGATTGCATGGAAAGCCTAGAATTTTCAGCCCTTTTGATTCCCCATATTTCTCGAACTGCTGTTGTAGCTGCGTGTAATTAACATGAGTTTTTCCACACTTGGAAGCCACATTAACGATGATACATACGTTCCCTCTAAAAAAATTCTTCTGTATAAGTCAAACAAGTGGATGGGAAGTAGTCAATTCAAAGATTTTGAATAAAATCCTTACCTGTATTTCTCTAAGTAAACTTCATTACCATCAATATCAGTGGCTTTAAAATCATAAATGGACGTTGCAATGTTCCAGCTTTCTTCAAAAACAGCCTACAATGACTCCAGAGACAGGTATTTATACAAGAAATAAATTGTAAAAATATATACAATGCAACTAAATAACAAGCTATGTTTTACCATTTATCACTGAAAGACAATGAATCTTGGGATTAAGTTGTATGAAACAGAATAAGGCACCTTCATATACGAGTATCTTCAATAAAATATGCCACAACTTACAAGCTCAAACTACGTGACGGTTGTGACCCACCATCACCTATGAGATTCACATTTCCTGCAAGCGAATGTGTACTATTTATGATCCTCATAAACGACTTCTAATAACTGAATTAGTAAACTAAGCAGTGGTGCAAAAGATTGCGCTACAAGGTTATTAATCTTTAATTCACTCACGTAAAATTTAAAGTGATTGCATCATGGTAAATATGTAGAATTCTCTTTCTTTGGTACGTGCAATGACATTAAAGTCATACTTTAAAATACGAGATATTACATGTCTCTTCAATAAATTTATCTAAGAATTTGGTTCTCCAAATTAAAATCGAAAGGTCAGCGAAATTTTAAAAAGCAGCAGCTTGAGACAATCGCACACTCTTAGTTTCTTGAAATTTTCTGAAGCTCAGATACTGCTAAGAGAGGATTTCAATCAATGTAATTTTTGAACCAATGCCATTTCATGAACTCGGTACATTCTACAGCAGGGTTTGAGCAATTTCGCCCATGATATCAATATAAATATTTTAAATAAATCAAAGAACTTATAGATTGATTCTCAAACTGAAGTTTTTCCAGATCGCAAAAACAGCAACTTCAACACATAATTCAAAAATGGCAGCTAATAGAACAAGCATGAGAGCATCCAACGCATAGCTGGGAGTATATGGCGCAACCACATTACACACATGACTAAAATAAATTTTTGAAGCCAACGTCATATGGTCAAATTTGTATGTGTAAGGTTCACCACCTTTTGTTAACTATTGTTCACTATTCAACATACCTGACTTCCTAGAGAATTATGAATCAAAAAGCAAAAAAGATACCGTGAATTATTCTTTTTTAATTTTCATTTCTCAATTCTGTTACAACTGGAAGCTGGCTAAATGATTTCGTGCTGTTTATATTTTGTAACTACTGAAAATTTTGCTGTCAACAAATCATTAATGTTTTAGTTAAATGACAAAGATCGATTTTATTAAATAAAAAAGATCCACGAAACCCTTTGTACTTGAATAATATCAACTACGGTAATACATTATCAAAACAAGTACGAATTAATGTAAGTACGTTCTATGGATATCCAAAAATGGATTAGCAAAGTTTTCCTGTAATCCTCAGATCTTTCTTAGTCAGTTGCCTGGTTTTTAAGAAGATCGTCATTCGAGGTCAACAATTGCCACCAATTAATAGAAACCAATAGAAGTACATAAATGCATTATTAACTTGAGCACTCTGAATTAAACTACCAAGCAAACATTTTTTGCACTGAAGATGTCATCAAGTTTTGGTAGGTTGATCTCTACCAATATTTATCGAAATCCTTTTCGATTGCCTAAACATAAAAAATAAACGGATTAGTGATTTTTTGACTCAGGAGAACTTTCTTATGAGCATAATAAGTAATCTTCACTAGATCATTTAAATGCATCACACAGTTTTGCCAATTTAGCTACAAGATAAGCTACAATGGGGTTACTCACAATGGGATCCTCATTAGGCCCATAACGCTTAACTGGATTGCCCTCTTTGTCAATCAAGAATTTTGTGAAGTTCCACTTAATGAAACTACAATATACATATGAACATAAGTATATAATAAGGAAACAAGGGTATCATGAACTTCAATGTAAATGCAGATGGGACTCTTACCTTCCCAACATGCCTCCCTGCTTGTTTTTTAGAAATTTCCACAATGGATGAGTATCATCCCCATTAACATTAATTTTACTAAACATGTCAAACTGAACATTATATTTTTTTACAAATTCCTTGATTTCTGCTTCAGTGCCTGGCTCCTGCAATTCCGATTCAAAGAAACACTATTACATAATTTAAAAGCTAACAGATCTTGAACTGCGTCATTAGTTATTGCAGTTTTTAAGCCATTTGAATTAGAACTCAATGAGCAAATGCAAAATCCGGTCAGCTTACAACTTATAACTAACTACATGTATTGGGGTTAAATGGTCGATACTATGCTAGATGCATGAGCTCTCAAGCACAAGTATTTATAATACGAGTTATAATAATAATCACAAGTGTACCTGGCCTCCAAACTGGTTGCATGGAAAAGCGAGTATTTTAAGACCCTTTGATTCCCCATACTTCTCAAACAAGGCTTGCAACTGTGTATAGTTGACATTTGTCTTGCCTCATTTGGAAGCCACATTGACAATAATGCAGACATGGCCACTAGAATAATCACAGGAAATAATTAACCAACCTTTAAATACTTATTAGCATTATTTTGCTAATCGTGCAAATTTTTCATTTGTAAGTAAACTAGCAAACGTTATATATACATGTGTAATGAATTTATAATCAGAATAACAACAGTTTAGTGCATGATAACATTAGTCCTTCAAGAAAGCCTTATAAAAAGCTCATGATAAATCCAGAACAATGCAGGTTTGTTTTCACTGCACATTACTATAATTTAATCTGTGATCTTGATAAAGGTACAAATGGCTTTTTGAAATGCTCTTCACTTACCGATATCTATCTATAGGCACATCATTGCCATCAATATCTGTGGCATTGAATTCATAAATAGAAGTAGCTTTCTTCCAGTCATCACCCGAGCTAGCCTGAAAATTATACATGAAGAAAACGGATTAGTAAACCATGAGACATATGTATTGCTGGGAGAGTAATTTTATGCAACTGAAACATCAGAACTTCCATCAAAGTTGAATATCAATTGGTAAACAAATTTACTAAATCGGAGATTGGCAGTTTCTATATATGTACATAAACTAACCTTTCCATTTAGAAAGCTGTACAAGTAATGGCTATTGTAATGTAGAAAAATAGCAGCGAAGATGGCGATTAGAATAATCGAAGAATTCATGGCTAAGTGCCTTCTCCACCAACTTTGACGGAAGCTCTCGATGGGCTGCAGAAATATTAGCATAAGCCTTTGAATTACCAGCGTCTTACATCTACTTGATACAATTATAAATTGTTCTTGAGTAAATATAAGAGCGCACTAGCTAAAGTTATTAGTTATGGGAGTGTTATGGAAGAATGAGAGAAAAATTCAGAATTTTTCGATGTTTCGCCTTACCATCGCTGAAAATCGGAGTGCTGAAACCCCGATAGTCCCTTGGAATGTTCTTAGGAGATAGCCCCCTACATATATAAAGGAAAAAACAACCAGTCATACCTCATTTTTTAATTGCGTGGAGCGGCCTCTGCAAAACATGGCACCAAAATTGCAAGGGTAACGCTTGATAGTAATTCAGTGGTTTTTAGATAAGCAGGGTGCAGGGCAAGCTTAGTTATACTTTTGTCATAATTGTCACCATAGCAACAATCAATGTTTGATAATATGAAATTAGTTCTGGCATGCAATGGCTTGCCAGGCTGTAATTTGGTCAATTAAAAGTTAATTGGTTAAAATTAACATTTGGTTTTGAAGGAAAAACTGAAAATATATTCGCTTCTTGATCTTGAACACAAAACGAAGCAACATTTCTTGGACTCCTGACAAGGCTATATGCAGTGCATGTTATCAAAACAAGAAGATAATGTTGATGTTATTGCACACTTGATTTTAGTTTTGACCCAACAGTAGTCCAACAAAACATACACATGCAGAGCATGGACTAATTTGACATCCTATGCTAATATGACATCAATATTAAACCATGCAATGTTGATTTTCTTAGCCAGAACAACAAAAACAAGTAAATGAATTGTCATAAAACTTAATTCACTCCGAATTTTCGACTTTACTCAACGTAAAATGGGGAGACTTGTTATCCCATGACCATTAAAGTAAGATTGATACAGTATATCCATCTAACTTTTATAATTTGTAATCATTAGATGAGATCAATCATAGACATCCACAAGAGATAGCAGACACACGTACAAACGGCGATTATGCCATCCATTATCTTAATTTTATACATATGGTACGATATGGTAGATTCACTGATATGCAAAAATAACCTGTTCATTTTCATCGCGTTTTAGATAGCGTCGTCATCGACCTTCCAAATATAATAGAAGCTATAAACATTTAGTCTAAATATATACATGTTTCCTTGATTAGCGCAATGACTAAATGCAATCAGTAAAATAAACATACGAACCGAATTTCTGCAACATTAATTGTAATCAATTTCCAACTTGATCAAGCTCGACCTTCAACTTCAACCGAAAATCCGAAATGATGCAGCAGATCTTCAAATCAGTAGCAGACGACTGAACGCTGCAAAATGCGTAGGTTTTTGGTGGGAAACTTAAATTTCTATTTGAGAACAAGAAAAACTTATAATGTTTTCGAATGCATTTTTCAACATAATGCATTGGTGGGCCACCACGATGTAAACGTTCAAATGACATAAACAATATCAAGTGAATAGAAGATGTGCGCAAAATTTCAGCCTTCTAGGAGAATTATTTCATAAAGGTCGAGTAAAAAAAACGAGGCAAACTTTCCAGAAAAGCGAAATTATCGATTTTTGGTCAAAATTTAATGATGGAAACGCCATAGGAAAATTAAAAAACTAACAGAGTAAATGGAATTTTGTGGACTTTTCTTATGAAATTTTCAGACAAGGCCAAAATGTTTAGAAACATAATTTTTTTCTGAAAAAGTCTACCAGTAGTAATAGTATCTTTTCCATGAAATGTTTTCAGAAATGGTAATAGTGAAATGAATTTCGAGGGTAATTTTAAAAAAAACTGTATCGTCAACTGTATGATAAAGAAATCATACACGCTGAAATTCAAGCGTGTTAAAATAACTGGGGGAAAAGAAGGTTATAATAGGGTGACTGGCCGAATCTGAAATCAAATTTTCCAGTCACCTTTCGCAAAATTTTCCGACAATTTAAACAAAAACATTTTTTTTCGAATTCCACACATTAACATCAGACAGGGTCAAAAATTATTAACGATGGGAACACAGGATGCATTTTGTTGAAACCACTAAATCCCAAAAACTGTATTGTTTTGGGCTTTTCGGTACACAAGTGCAAAATAGTAAAAATTTGTAATGAAGACTGAAATACTGTAAGCAAGTTTTGCTTGAAAAATAAAATTCATAAAAAAATTTGCTAAGTATGATTTGGTCAATTATAGCCTCCAATTTATTTTTAGGATGGATTTTAGGTGAATGTTCATGGATTAAAAAAAACTGACCATGCAAGTTAGTGGAAAACTGGTACACAAAGTTAAAATTGAGTTAGAAATAAATATGAAGTTATGACGTCCGCCTTCCGGGATGGATGACGTCGTCACGATAAGAAGATTTGTAGATCGTTGATAGCCGGGCAAGTCCATAAACACGCGTCGCGATCAGCTGGAGAGCCAGATTGATGGCGCGATACAATATTTATAAGTTCTTACCGTTGCAGGTGATCTCGAGATTTGGAGGCTCCTCCCAATGGATGACGAGAAGATATACCGAGGACGTCAGCTGCAGACAAACATTCCCCGCACAGGTTCGCGTATCCAAGGTTCGTCTTGATGTTTTGTAGATTATCGAAGAAATAAAATATCATTCAAGAGGAATTACGTATCTTAAACTCGTTTATTTGGCCGCTTACAATCATCCACCATTACGTGGGAGTAA
>JAQGAF010001698.1:0-28387 GCA_034687865.1 Kryphioiulus occultus
GTAACCAGACTATCGAGCAAAATTGTTATCACGACGATTTATTCATTATTCGCAGAGATTTTATGTATACAATTTTTGCTCATCCAAATGTGCAAAAGTATGTGTATTTCAACCCTACTTGTCTCGCAGACAAGGACGTCACCTGTCCTAGCTGTCGCAATTTATCCTTTCAATGCTTTTTTTGATTTTTTGTTGGTTTGTTGTGTTTTATCTTTTTTGTTGTACGTCTTTTATCCTTACTTAACCTGACCGAACCTATAACCAACCTAACCTTACCTAAAAATGCACTTTATTTATTTACCTGCATCTCCTAATGGCTCGTAGGCAATCACTGCTTGCCTACGAGGCATTAGGAGAAGCCCACTTTTTCAGAGTGTCTATGTCTAAAAAGTGCCTTAAAAACCGTATGTGCCAAAAACACATTGGATACAAAACACGTTATTGCTCGCCCCAGGGGGCGTTGCGTGTCTACGCTATCTGACTTTGACGTTTTGTTCACACTTGTATTTTTGAACAGGTTGTACTTATTTATGGAACGTATTCGGTCGTGTTTGTGATGGCATGGGCGTGCTGAAAGCCTGGTCGGCGCCCAAAGGCTATTATCCCCCAAATGGAATCCAATATGCACGCATGAATCAGTTTATTTTTCAAGTTTAATCTTCGCGTGTACGATGTTTGAATTGGTGTAATGCGGTCGTGAAAGCTAACAAGCACCATTTAATTAGTGCTTTATGTCTCTATCAAGCCAGTTGTTCGTGAATCGAGAACTTGCATTTGCAGTTAATTAGAGCGAAATCGATTTTCAATGCTTTCAAACGGCCCAACACAAACACACATTGGCTGGGCCCACGCGTCGTCATTGTTGTACCAACAGCCTGTTTAAATATTGATAAACATCTAGAAACGCCGTTTTGATCGCTGGCCAGTGACCAGTTGACACGACGGTCAGCGAGGAAAACGATCGTAAAATTTGACATAACTGTGCTTGTACTTGCGTAACCAACGATATTCAATGTTATTGTCTTTAATGTTTAGTTATAAGGGGTGGAAGTATAAGAAAAGATGTTTGTTAGGGGTAATTTACCAAACATTCTGTGGCCTAAATAAGAGTGAAGTGTGCATGTCAAGTTTGTATCTTGTTTATTTCGATTTGTAATCAACTCATATTGCACGCGCATTGGATGAAATTAAGTTTAGTTTTACATTTAGTAAATATGTAAAGACTTCTAAGAATATGGTAGCAAGTTTTAAGGTTATCTTAGGATATACATGTTCGTGTACATGCAGACACACAGTGTACTGCAGGTTACACCCTGCTCCAAATATGCATTGCATATTTATATTTCAACCCCACTTGTCCAGTATACAATATTGTCACCTGTCTTTGATGTCTGAAGTCTTTCTCTTTTTTTCGTTTTTGTGCCAGCGTAGGCCATATACACTGTAGACATAGACATAGACACTGTATAAGTATATAGTGTCTATGTGTCTGAAGACACTATAGTGTCTATGGCGTATATAGTGTCTATGTCTATGTCTATAGTGTATATGGCCCACGCTGGCTCAAAAACAAAAAAAACGCCAAAAAAGAGAGACTTCAGACATCAACAGGGTCTAACCTGTACTACAACCTTAGGAGACGTTCAATCATTGATCTGAAAGTTCCAAAAACTTTTTGCAAACTAAAAATAGATCAATGATGATGAATTTTATCTCATAAAAGTAATAATGAAACGAATGATATGAACAAAATATGTCATAAACAAAATTATGCAAAAATTGGGTCACAAGAGATGGATTTTAACTCCAATTTTACGAAACAGCAACGATGACATCATCATTTGACTAGCCCACTCATCACTTCCATCATCATTTGGCTGACCCCTTCCCAAGATGATGACATAATACTTGAACGTGCTCTCATCATACATGTATCTCGCAAAATGTACTGTCCATCATATACATGTACATTAGAATGAATCGTCTGCCTGGGCATTGCATTCTACGACCAAAATGCAAGGTCTCTTCTTGAATTTTAGTTATTATTGTGTATTTTTTCATCCGAAAACGAAAGCATTTATAACTTTAGAATATAGATGTACAGTGCCCAGTGAGTCGAAAAATAAATTCAGCAGTTGTAATAATTTATCAAAGCCAACGTATCTTCAGAAGACTGTCAGAAGATGTCATCGCAAAAGCACATATAAATTAGAAACCTTAATTGAAATAAGCTGTATAATTGGTGGGAGATTGCTGTATCAACCCCGGCCCATCATACATGATTACAGTCTTTTAAATATAAGTGGCTGCCATGGTCCCTTCATTATTAGCATTTAGATGCGATGGCAACAAAGCCATTACGCTTGAAATGGCTAAAGTTAATATTTGCACGTATGATTTGGCTCACATTCCAGCTCTTTATTTTCGTGTTTTTAATGCCTGCTCGTTCGCAAACGCAATTATTTCCAGCAGCAAAACCCAAATGCTAAACTAAAAAAGCCGAAACAGCACCGAAAACATGTGCATTGGAGCAGACTCCATGTACAAGTACAGCTCCAATGGGGAACTTCCAGATCCAGAAATTGCTATTCCGGTAAGGTGGTTGCAACATCCGGTTGAATGCGTCCAATGCAACGATCGCAATAGGTTAGGCTTTCTTTCTGTCGCAAACACAAATAAAGTGCTTTGTATTAAGATGATGCTCTTCAGCATTTGCATAGCGCTAAATAAATACGACAGCCTGCTTAGATAACTGTTGCTTTAAGCAATTTCTGGAACGAAAATAATTCGCAGAAATGCGAGTCGACAAATTACGGATGACGGAAGGAGACAGAAAAGGATCAAACGAGCGCGAGAATGGCGGATTAATATGCACGCTCGCTGGACCGGAAATTCTTAAGATACCAGCCATTGTCATAAGGGCTGATGCTGCACTGATGTGAAAAACTGGGAGGAACTTACAAGCAATGCATCTCCCCCAAATACAACGTTACCGTGCAATAGGGGCCATCTGCTCAATGTAGAATTGGAACTCTTGCCATATTCTGGGGCACTTTTTTCTACCTTTTTACAAAATGTGTCTGGAATGTGTAGCTCGTGTCCTAATTTGTCGTGGACTTTCTTTCCATCCTGATAACAGCATACCGCATTGAAAAGGTAAAGATCATACCTGCAGGGAAAATGCTGGATTTTGCAAACGATATTGCAGGTTGGACTGAAGCAATAAAATCACCATGATTTTGAGGTGAAAAGCAGCTTGGACTTTATGGGAAAAGACCCTAATCCATTGGAATGTCCATATTTTTTTCTGGAGCTCTCAATTTACATTCAATACCACTCAGTGCCTTACAGCAATAAGCATATATGGATAAATATGGGAAATCCACAGTAGTCATTAGGAATGTCTATTTGGATTTCTGGAATGATTAATTTCCATTCAATGACAGCAACCAGTATTCATGTAGATGGATAGATATGAAAAATCCATGAAAATCCACAGAAATGTCCATATTTATTTCATGGAATGCTCAAATTCGATTCAATACATTTCAACACTATGCTAAATTATAGCTGGATAGATACATATATGGCAAACCCGTAGGAATCCACACAATGTTCATATACGTTTTTTGGCATTCTCAATTTCCATTCAATGCAACTCTGGCCTTGCTGTCAGCACAGACAGCATTCACATGTGGGAAATCAATAGAAACCAACATGAAAATCCACATTTATGTTACAGGGATACTCTATTTAACTTCAATACAACTCAGTATCAAGTCTGCAAAGACAGCAATCAGTGTATATGGATAAATGTGGGAAATCCACACGAGAAGAATAAGTCCATATTTGTATTTCAGGAATTCTCAATTTCAATTCAATACAACTCTGTACCCTACTGTCATCAAAAACAGCAAATTTGGATAAATATTGGATATCCATGTCAATGTCCATATTTGTACTTCGTGTCAGTAATGATAATTTGCATTCATTGCAAAAACCTGCATGTACATATATGGATAAATATGGGAAATCCATCGGAATCCATGGGAATGTCCATATCTTTTTTCTGGAATGCTCAAACGCAATCAATAGGAATGTTTATATTTGCATTTCAGGAATGCTCAATTTCAATTCAATACAATGCAGTACTATGTTGTCAGCATGTAGTTGAGGGGAGTACTGAGGTTCTACAGTTATTCTGAAGTTATACAGTATGTACCAGAAAACATGTACATGTACATGTATATTCTTTACGCCCATATACAGATATTTTTAATGGGTCTCAGCAGCCAGTTGGGACATCTCCGAACTCGAAAAGTGCATTTGCCTTAACTTTCTTATAAATTTCCACTAAGAAAGGCACTGTCCACTAGGATCACATTGAGAGTCCAGTGGAGCTAAAATGGCATCTCGAAACAAGTGCAGCTTATCTGCAAAGGCCATTTATTTAAAGTTAAACTTGCAAAAGACATGTTGTTGGGTTCATTCATCACGCAATTTTGCACAAGTGCAGCTGCATTAGCATTCCCAATTAACTCAGGCGAGAAGTTAAGTTTGCCTGGGCGCAAATGTCACTTGTTGGTAATAGGACAAGTCGACGGATATGACGCAACTTGCATTAGTGCGATGACTGTTGACATTTAGCAAATTAAAACACGTCGACTACAGGCGTTCTGTCAGGTCTGAATTTATACAGCACTAGATTCAAGCGTGGTTAATTAGCAATGATTTGGAGTAGTCAGCAAGCTGGCCAATGAGGTTCCAAGCCCGTTTGTTTATTGGAGTGCATTATTTAGAATCCCAGTTGAATTTGCACTCGTCTAGGCTATCAGTGCGCGAATGTCCAGTCAATTTTGTCATATCTGCTTCCTGTGCATAGAGTGTGGGTGCGAGGGAGCGGAAAATCTCATTAAGCGCAATGTGGATGACATGATGAATTACGCCAGAACACATAAAAGCTCTTGATGCATTAGCATGTCCAACGGTCAAGTTGAACACCACTTATTATTGAACGAGCGATTGCCGCAAATTAGAATAGGGCCGCAGGCAACCGACCCACTCAATGGAAAATGGCGGACGTGTTGGAGCAATTTGAAGTTGAAATTGACACTTGAAACCAGCAACTTTTTTTACATTGTTATCAAGAGCAAGAAACTTACTCACTCATGTACACTGCACTTGTACTTGTAGAGTTGAACTGGACGCAGTGCTGCCCAAAGCTCTTCCTTTGTTACCCAAAAACAGTTTATCGAAAAATCTTGTTACCCAAAATCAGAGTTATTACTCAATTTAAGCACGATATTCATTGAATTATTAGCGAATGTGATGCAATCAGATAATAAATATATTATTGGATGATTGTAAAATCTTTCTCTAATTACAAACTTAATTTTTAAAAATGGATCAGAGTTTGTAAAAGAGTAAAAGAACTGCAAGTTTTTTATTTCATGTATTTGGTTAACAAAGAATACCAGTAGGCGGCGCTGTAATCGCTACAATCGAAAATGGCGTCTACTAATATTTCCAAATCACCAATCAGTAACAAGTGCAATTTTAACTTTGAATACAGAACGGTCAAACCTTGGGTGACACATGTTTCATATTCAACTTTTTTTAATACCCTTAATTAAGGTTCTTGCGATTGCAGCGCCGCCTGCTGCTACGCTGTGTAATCCAAATACTTGGCATAAAAACCTTATTAAACCTTAACAAAAATCTGTTACTTATGACTCTTACAGTTTTTAGAATTATTTTTTGTAATGAGGGAAATAATTTATCATCGCCGTGTATGTTCTTTTAAGTAAATTTTAATGTGTATTCTGTGTTGTGACGTCGTTACCCAAAGAAAACGCCAATTTTACCCAATTTTGGGTAGTTTACTCAGGTTATATGTATAATAAAATAGACTTTACCCTCATTCTGTACTCTGTACATCTTTAAATTGCTTAACTGTTCAGAACAGAGTTGCTTAGCAAGTAGAATATTGCAATATGTTATTAAAGTTTTAGAGACCATGTCAGAATAGTAGGCCTACTACATGTTTGTTTACTAAAATGTTGGACGATCCTACGGGTGTATGCTAGGAAATTAGTTTATTTCAGTTAAAACTTAATGTTTTGAGCTCCAAGCCATTGTTCCTAATATATCTAGACTATTTACCCAAAACAATTCAACTATTTAATTGAAATATTTTTTAAATGTTGTTTCTTGTTGAATTCAGTTCATGCAATGTCAATTCGCCTTCATCAAATAAAACGAGTAGTTTGGTAGAGCCCTTCAATCAATAGATGAATTCGTTTGTTTAGCAAAATTAACTTTACGAATTTAGATTGATTAATGATTGATGATGCAGGTTTATCTACGAGATTACATTTAATTTCCAAATTCGTCAAGGGCGATTGCTCGAGAGGTTATTGTTGACGTTTTAAAGCGTGCAATCAATATGATCCTGCGCAATCATGTTTAATTTATGCAACGGCAGATGCTGGAAACTAAATCAATAAAACTATTGCTTTCGGCTCGAAAACCCGACTGCATTGATGGCCAACAATAGCCACAATTGACTTAGTCCACTGGAGATAGTAACCGCATCAACATCCGGTCCATTGTCCAGCATACCCATCTAAACCTTCATTTAATATCTACCATTATCGTGTCCGCAAATTCGTGAATTATAAATTGGTTTTGCTATTTAAAGGTGGAAAGAAGTTGGCCAGCCTTAAGTATTCATAAGTTAGTTATTTTGCTATTTCAAATGCAATTTTGACCAGCAAACATGGTAGGCAGTAAATATGGCTTTGCTCGTCTTCAGTAGAGTTGCCTTCCAGAGAACCTCTGAAGGTAGTCCATAAAGGAATATTTTTATTGCACTTTATGCAGACGCGAGATATAAATGGAAAATTTCATCCGTTTTCTTGTGCAAATCGACTATCTGTCATGTTTTATGAAGCAAACAGTCGGGCATTTGTGAACCTATGTAGGTTTACGAGCATTTCTGCACAGCACATTTTTGATGAATAAGATGCTCTATGAATGCTGCACGAAACCATTAGAAAATTCCTTTCAGAATTTCGACAGTAGCTTTTAGATCCAGTTTTTTGTGAAAGACAAGCTACCTGTCACCTTTTCAAAACTAACACGTATGAGAGCAAGCGGAGTTTTTTTGAACTTCAAATGTAACCGAATTTTCTAAACAATAAATGTGAGTCCATGCGATTTAGTTGGTGCTTACAGTACACAATACAAGTTGTAACAGTGCAAGCTTTTTGTTAGTATCCTTCGCATATGGTTGTTAATGAAATCAAGTTGAAAATCTTGTTCATTTTACATTGCTTCGCATGTTTTTCTAAAGTAATTGATCAGTAATTTCGCTATGAACTTTTACTCCGTTTACATTACGGTATACATGTATGGCCTGTATAGTCATGGCTTGAAGTCGGTATTTTTCATTTGTTATATCGTATTGTATACAGGATGGCTCTGGTTGCTTGAATATAGGGTTGACACATGTCTTAGCAGTTGGAATTTATCCTTTTTGGAGTTGTACTTGTAGAGGAATGTAGTAATACATGTACATACAAATGTTTGTGTTTACAATACAAGTTTTCAACACTTCTTTGTTATTACTCCATTGTCCGAATATCAAGTTTTCATGTACATAGGAAATTTATTACAAGTTAAAAGAAAAGTGCCAATAATAGCACTTTTGTGGAACAAAACTAAGTATTAAACTTGTACATTTATGACGTCACCTGTCAGGATTAACTAATTAATTACAAGTTATTCTAAATCATTGGCGTAACGCCGTGCTACAGTGTACAGTCCCATATTTGTCATTAGTAATGGAACACTTATACTTGTTGGTTTGTCTAACAGGCCATGACGTTATACTTGTAGAGCTTTAGAAGTAATATATACGAGTGTTACCATTGATACGAGTGATACCATTAATTGCAAGTTGTTGGATATCATTGGAGGGACACAATATTATAAGCCCATAATTCTCCAGTCCATGCAATTGTAACTTGGACACTAACACTTGGTCATGTTCATGCAATAGGACCATACCTAACCTAACATTGGGATCTCTGATTTACTTGCCCCTAAACTCAAGGCAATCACTGCCAGCATGCGAGCTTTTAGGAGAAGCCAACATTTTCAATGAACCACTTGATGAATGCTTTGTTTTCAATTCCCCTTTTGAATATATTGGCTTGTTGGAAAACTTTTGCAATTTGGTGAAATGTGTTTCAAGCTCACAATCTAGATACTAGAGGGCTTCTTGAAGACCTCGTGCAAAAGGCCACAAGAAACTTGATCTTTCTTAGCGTGAATTTCTTGTCGGAAATCGACAACTTAAAATCGAGTTGTTAATGCCCTAAGTCCAATTCCAAAAGCAGTAAATGACGTTAAAAAGTGCAAAGGAAGTTGCAAGCATTCATCGAATTCAAATACACCGGTGCTGTTTTGGGACACAGGAAGCCAAGGAAGTGTTCGGTAAAAATGGCCTAGTTTATGAAAGGCACGGGGCCATAGTACAAGTCTTTAGCCGCTACCACAACCATAAGAGCGAGAAATAAAAGTCAGAAAAATGAACAAAATGGCCCAGAAAAGACGCAGTTTTGTGGTTAACGGCCAGTGACTGCTGATGGAAAAGCATTTTATGGTTCATAAATTAAGCGTAATCAAGGCCTTTACAAAAGCTCGGGCATGAACAACAAGAGGGTCAACGGCCCATTGTCATAAACAATACGGAATCAGAAGTCCCACCGATAGGCTCTCATACAGAATGGGCTCATTTATATATTGCGCATGAAAGTTAATGAGGTGATTATAGGGGCATACATGCCTGGGCATAATGGACCCCTGCCACATCGACTGGAATGAAAAGGCCACCTTTGCATTAAGTTCCGAAGTGTAAATGCAACCAGCATTCCGAAAGGGGCCTTTAAATTTAGCCCTTGCACATTGCAATGCTGCATCTTCCAATGGCACACCGAATTAATGCAATATTCGCCTTGGTCATAAACACAAAAAGGCCATTCGGGGCCTTAATGGAGTCGCTGTAAACGAGCAAGGACACATTAAATGCTCGCTGGATATTATGGTTATTAAACACGACTATTCTGCAATTATATAAAGGGTTTCTGATTTTCTTCTATTGCCTTGCATTACCAATGGCTTGACCATTCATGGGTTTCGTGGCTATTTTTGCATCTTCTCATCCCAACTTCCTTCTCCTTAGATGCTCGAGGTCCTTGATGAAGAGCATTGTCGACCACGAAAGTTTTCATCCAAATCTTGAACGTGACCATCATTGACTTTAGTAGAACTGCATTTTGGAAATAATATACAGTATGTACACTATACATGAAATAGACCAGATCTGTCTGTCTGCCAGGAGATGGCAAGATCTCATGATTGATGTGAATTGTTCTCTAAGTTGGTTTGATTAGAAATCTTCGATAAAGATATTTAATTGTTACAATTTTCAGAAATGTCTGGCACGATAAATATTTTGGAACCAAGGTGTTTGCACGAAATTGCAAAAACTCAAGGTTGACTTTAACTAAGTGCAAGCTTATCAAATTGGAAGCAATCGATATGTTATTTTAGCGTTATACTGTTTGTAGTATTTTGAGTTATCATTGCTAACTTTCGATGCTACAATATTGCCAAATTAAGTATTGCAATATCTAGTTTGTTGTGCTAGATTACTTGTGTTGGTGCATTATAGCAATTCATGAAGTGCGCACCATTAAATTGTGTTTGAAATTCATTTTGGAAATAATGTATGTACATGAAACTGGCAGGTCTGTCTGTCTGTCTATTAAGTTAGTGAAGTTTTCTGCGATAGAGAATATCTGATATGAAAAAAGATTTGAAAACCAAATGCGAGCGTATTGCCATGAAAATTGCACAAACTCAATGCTGAGTTTGATTCAAGTCTAGACTCATCAAATTGGGTGCACTCGATATGTTATTTTACAAATGTGGTATCTTGAGTTATCTTTTCGAACGTTCGTTGCTTTTTGTACATCTCTAATTAACGCTACAATATTGCAAAATTAAGTATTGCAGCATAGAGTGTGTTGTTCCAAATTACTAATGTGGACGCATTTTATCGCAATTTATGAGGTGCAAACCATTAAATAATGTTTGAAATAAATACGATGCAATTTGACGACACATCTCATATTTCAATTCCCACACAAAGTATTGCGGCGACACACATTTAGATTTAAATTTCCGATAATGCGTTAATGCAAACTGGCAAACATAATAAAATTAAGGTTAGAAATTTATTTGCCCCTAATTGCTGATGACGGTCAGTGATTAGTGGGGTTATTTTTAGCAAGCTGCATTCCTGGCTGATAAATTGTCAGCAGCTGAAAATTTGAACTTTATGCGAGGCCCTCATTAATAGGCCGAAACGTGGCCAAATGCCCGAGCCTATTAAGCCACATAGCAGTAATTAGGTTGTTGATGCTTGATTAGCTTCACGTTAGCAAAACTTCATGAAATTCTGGTGAAAGCAAACACGATTTCTCGCAGAGCAAAAGGGCAATGGGCCCATAATTGCATTTGTAGCATTGCTAGATTAGGCCATCAATGTATTCTTTTTAGGTTTATCATACTGGAATGCAGTTTCGCCAGCAGTATAAAAACAATAAAGGCTGCCAACACAATCGCCATGGAGATGAAATGGGCCAAATGAGCCACATAATTGGCGGAATTCCACGTGCAGTAATTGCCAGTGTTTTTGTTAACACCGAGCAATCATGCAAATTTATCTGCATGCTTAATAGTAGAGGGTGACTGACTCGAGGTCCACTTTCGTTCATTTTTCTGCCAAGTACTCTAGTAGATAACGTAATGATCCAAGTAATTAGGTTGAATGCTATATTAAACCCTTCATGCAAACCCTGTATTTGTTTAAAAATTGGCTATACTACAGTATATGCCCTGTTGTTAACCTTCTATATACTGCATAGACACGGTGAGGAAGTGAGCTTCTCCTAACAGCTCATAGGCTGGCAGTGATTGCCAGCGGTTAGGGGCAGGAAATTCAGAAATTGCATTTTTAACTTAGTATTTAGAGGAATCACAAAAACAAAAAACACAAAAGAACACATAGCAGGAATATAGTAAATTCCGCTAGCTAGAATAGTTGTCATGGTTGCCTACAGCAGGAGTAGATTTCAAATAAACAGTACATTACCTCGGTTTAATATGGCAATTGCCTGGGTGCTTTGTTAGCCGAAAATGGTGTTTTGCTGTCATCTATTGATAGAAGTTGAAAACTACATTCACAATATTCTATTGGATTAACTTGAAATTCAAAAATGATCAGAAGATTCAAGTCCAGAAATTGAAGTGATAACGGACCAAATTGCCTGTGCTCATTTTTATTAATGTTTGATTGGATCTTGAGGCTAAAAATGTTTTACACCCATAAAATACAGCCACACTAATGACAGAAAAATTTATTTATATATATTCTGATTATTCGTTGATCAGTTCGTATTTCGACTGTCCTGTACATTTGTTTTGTGAGTTAGGCCATTCGCTGCTTAGACCAACGATGTCTTGTGCACATTTGGAGCAGGGCATATACCGTAGTATGTGTAGAATAAATACTAATCCAACTATTTCTCTGTCACACAAGGTGATCTTTGTCTGTAA
This sequence comes from Kryphioiulus occultus, assembly GCA_034687865.1. NCBI lineage: Eukaryota > Metazoa > Arthropoda > Diplopoda > Julida > Julidae > Kryphioiulus > Kryphioiulus occultus. The sequence goes on from JAQGAF010001698.1 coordinate 11,689, forward strand.
TGTCAAAACCAATGCTCTCTATGATTCTGTGCTGGTATATCGTGCAATTTGGAATTTTTTGCTTTGTAATTTGTAGTTTTTTGAACAAATAAAGTACAACAGTACATTGTGCATTTCTTTTGTCCTGCACTGCATCTTCCAAATTTATATTTTCATATTTGTAAGATGGATTGCACGTACATGTAATGGTGTCATTTGTCCCGCATCATTTGAGATTAACCTCATTAAGTATGTATTGTAAGCACACATTGACTGCAGTTTTTTGTATTACATGGGATGAGTTAATGGACAATGATGGCAGACATAAAATGACAAAGAAGCTGAATGGAACCCTCCATGAATTCAACTTCATTGGCTATGCCACTGGTGTCCCTCAGGCCTGCAGAGTCATCTCAAATTTTAGCTGCGGTATCAATTAATGCTTGTTTATTCTAAAATTAGCTTAAATGCAGCATAGCTCCAGGAACGTGAGAGAAATATTTGAGTTTTGCTTAATAGGCGTTAATTTCTATTAACGGCTGTAGCACTCCAAGCACAATATTTACAAAATCTGATGCCACCTAATGGCTGCCTCTGTTATTTTATAGCCGGCCCTTGTTAATTGACTTTCCAAGATTTCCTTGGTAATTTACGGTGGTACTTAACGCGAGATTATCGTGAATCAATTACGCAAATAGGGCCTTCTTCCATATGCACTTCGAAATTAATTCCTTGTGAAAGCCTCGCACCCTGCTTGTTTATTTTGCGACTTAATGAGATATTAGCGCTTGTGCCAAATGTGAATGATCGATTATGCATGTTTCAACGTGTCATGTTAATCATATCATTTTGATGGCAAGCGCCATGGGTGATGTGCAAATGACAGAACTTGTTTTTTACTAAACCCCAGTATTCATGATGCATTCAGAAACTGACTATCCAAAATAAATTGAAACGTAATATTAAGAAATGAAAACATCTTCATCTCAATATTACTAAAGTGCAATGTACAGAAACAGAAAAGAAGTATTATTTAATGAAAACTATCATGTTCTACAACGAAATAATTAATTAGAAAATATCTTGCGAAGCCGTACATGGTCTATAGAAAATATCAATTACTAAATATTTCTCTTTTTAAATGAACGAGTACACTGTAGTTGGTTATTTCAGGATATTTTTATGTTGCTAAAAGAGCTATCAACAGCGTTTGTTTCAAACACTAAACCATAATTAAATAGAAGCAATAGAAGTTATTTTAATTGTAAGAAAATGTGGTTTTGAATATACCATAGAAATATTGCATGCTTCAAATGTGAACATCATATTTTTATTTCAACCCTGCATGGTTGTCGAATGGACAAGAGTAATATCTGTCCTAACTGTCGGAATCATGAATTTGAGTTTATTTAGTTATTTAGTTTTATTGTAGTTGTATGTTTATTGTGCTTAACAGTAATTTATGCTGTTAAACACAGGGTTAAGCAAAAGGTTGGCCTAACTTGATCTAACAAATTCCAAATCTAATCTAATCTAACCTAGCAATGTATTTTCTGATATTGCTGCCCCTGACCGCCAGGCAATCACTGCCAGCCTACGAGCCTTTCGGAAACGCCCACTTTCTCATATTTTATGTCTTAGCAGGGATAATGCTAAAGTGCATCGTGGTTTTCTTTCCATGTGATTCCAAATCCAGGAAAGGTTATCTGCAATTCAATCCATGGTGTTACTTTAAATATTATATAATATATGTGTTGGAAGATGACACTGTATAGACGTAGAATGTTGAAGCAAACCCCAAAATGTTGGACACGGTTTAATCCCAGCCCCCTGGTACATTGGCATAGTTTTCATAGAATATTTAGCTTGAAAAGGATGGCAGTGTCGATGCCTGGCGAGATTAATATCAAAATAGTCACGCTTTGTCGTATAGGAAAACCGTCATCGTGCAGCAGTCAAGTGTAATATCCGAAATTGATCTGAAAATATACGACAAGCTCCTGTCGAAATTGTCAGCAGAAAATGTTGAACTCATCCCGTTTTACGCCATTAGCGTGATATTGTATTCAATGAAGCAGCCTTAATTCGCTATTTTTTTTGCTCGATATATATCTCATCCTTGGCTGTCAAATATAAAGATGCTTGAACATGTCCATGTTTTTTCCACACAGGGAACGTGCATGAAGACTCGATATTGAGCTTTATGGACATGCATATGCAAGTGCAAGCTGAATGTGTTGTCCTCAGCATTCATGGAATTGCTTGGGCCATTTGTTAAAGCTAAGCCAGAAAAGGGGTGATTGGTATGACAACTGAGACGTGCGTAAAACGCCTGATGGGTCTAATTATACATCGATGACATGCATGGGAAATGCACTATGTTCAGAAATTGAAGTTGATGCCATGGTATTTACGATGTTTGGGAATTGATTTTCGTGTATGAAAGAGGCTTAGGGCATCAATTAGGACATTAATACTGATGTTCAGTGTTATACTTACTGTGCCAGCAGAATTTTACTCAATTTAGTACCAACTGTGTTAATAACAATGCCACTAGTTTCTCGTACGTGTCCTATTCAAATCGTCACTATAAATTTGGAATTAATCGAAAGTATATAGTGTCCACAGAGTAATAACGAAAATGTTGATGGAATAATTTGAATTCTGTCATTCTGTTTCCCAGTTGTGAAAAAATTCTAAAATCCTAGAGCTACCATTTTTTTAGATATCCGTAGTCTAACCAATGCATTAATTCACCTTAACATCACTGGTAATGTTTATTCAAAATAATTAAATTTTACTTTAGCACATCCAAAGTCAGTTTTTTCATTTGGAATTTTTTAATAAATGTTAAGGTTCATTTTAGTCTCGAGGGACTTAGCATGATTCTGTACTAAGCTGGAATACTAAAATAATTATGCGCATGTAGTTCGCCAGCATATCGGCTTAACAATCAAATATGTCTGGTTTAAATTAGTTACAAGCAGGGAAATTATTAATTAAATTTGGTGAAGATAGCGTCGTAATTTTATTTCAGTTTATGAAAACAAATTCGTTTTATTGCAAACTACATTTAATAGATTAGTTTTGCGTTTTAATTGCGTTTTACTATTTTAAATCAGGTCAGTATAACGTATCCGGACGAAATAGTACATTTTATTGAAAGTTTTATTCTGAATGCGACGCAGTAGAAATGCTAAGCAAATTTTTATGTTTCAATTTATGGGCTTGAAATTGCCAACTCTCGTTAGATATAAAACTTGTTTGGCAATAAAACGTAGCGTATATAAATCCCGACTAGGAAATAAAACCAGGCAGAAAAGCACAGTTGGATATCATATATCCAAAACGTTTCCAAAATACGAGAAGACTTTTTAAGAAATAAAAGAAAAAGCACATGTAATGTAATTTAATATCACCAAGTTATGCAGCCATAAAAGCAAAACTAGTTAACGTGATGTAGAAATATTATTTCGCTTTCACATAAACCGCTCTATCAACATAGCTAATATATTGCAGAATAATATCAATCCGCTCAAAGCCAAACAATTGCCTAGAATTAGTTTAATGGTATAGTATTTCAAAGTCAGTGTTTATCGCATAAATAACAGTACTCGTGAAAACGGTCAAGTGTTGCATATACATGTAGGTTTCCGAGTATCAAGCGTGGCAATTTTTAAAAAATCCTTTTTCAAACTTATTTCACACATATTTGCAGCTTCCTTGAAAAGATTTTATTTCACATAAATAAACACGCAGACCAATAATACAACAGAGTCGATAGTGAATGCAATCGATTTCAGTATGCTGTCAAACGTTATCCAAATATAAGAAACAACTTCTGGAACTAACGTACAACATTATATCGCTTCATGCCACCTGTCAATAATGTAGCTTATCGTCATGCCAAAAATGGCATTGCTTTCTATATTAAAAATTCAGAGCCATTCATAAGCTATAGCGAGATCTGCATGAAAAACTCTACACCTAAAATTATTTTATATCGCCAAATGCAAATGTCATAAAGGAACTTGCACAGAATCAAACGCACTATACAGTATATCATTACAGGAATACAGGTTTAAGTTTCCGTTTTAAAGATGGCATCATCTTTCTTGACTGATATCATTCACAGGTTATCACTGTCAGGCATTGAAATCATCAACTGACTGCATCACCCTTTCTTTAAATGTTAAAGTTTTATATTTTGATATCATGATTTTATGAGCAAACTGATTCAAACTGTTTAACAATTTTATAACTTCTTCCAAATTCTAAAAGCAAAAATATCAACAATTACTTGGAATCATTCTTAACTTCGGAAAAATAAATGGAAATGACTCAGAAGCTCAAGATATACTTTATGGCAGATAATTATTTTCCAAAGATAATTTTGAATTATTTTCCTGATACTCAAATTATAGTCATTTTATTAAGTTTTGATCTAACTATCACTACAATTCTCTGCGATGAAGTATAGTAATTGTCACTGGAAACCAGAGAATCTGAATTTTAAGTTGGTCTAGGACCTCGTGCAGAGCCTATCTGAGAAAAAACACAAAAATATGCAAAAAAGGTAACTTTATACCAGTTAGACTGTTCTATACAAATAGTTTTCATTATGACCTGCTCCATCATAGACAAAATGAGAAAGTGGGCTTCTCCTACCGGCTCATAGACTGGCATTGATTGCCTGGCAGTTTGACAGCAAAAAAGGTGTTGCGTTTTTAGGTCAATTTAGGTTAAGTTATACACAAAAAATATAAAATGAGAAAATGAACCACAAAAGCAAAAAACATAAAAATATAAATTGCCGCAGTTAAGACAACTGAGGCTATACCATGACCCAATCTACAGTAGACACATACTACATTTACACAAGTAGGATTGCTCATGACGTATTTTTAAAATTTCAACTGAGCAGCTAAATCGAGATGTTACGTTTTTGGTTAGGTTAGTTTATACAAGTCCTTGTACACAAAAACAAAACAAAACATAAAAGCACCATCATTGATAAAAGCATAAATTGCTACGTCTAGGACAAGTCTGGACGAGTGTCGTTTTCCTGTATTATGTTCCTGATCCATTTATATTTATTAGCATTTGCAGCAGTTTTACTAGCATTTTTATGTGGCATTGACGTTATAAGCTCTGCTCTATGTCTTGACAACCTGCAGATTCCATGGGCAGCATATTAAAAAATATTGATAAAAATAAAAACCCTAAAAGTTTTGAGGCACCCTACATTAAGGCCTTCGAATAATCTGTCGAAAAATAATTCCGAGCCCAAAGATCAATAAATTGTCACACACGTCTGTCCCAGAAAGTCAGATAATCCTCTACCTTTCTCTAACTTAATCAGATATCCTCATTATCTCTGGCGATATCAGTGTGCATCAGGATATGCCAGGTCACTCAGTCTTTATTTAGAAACTGTTGGAAAGTAGCTAGAAACTCTGTGAAGTCCATTTGTGTTTCATTCGTGCAAAATGGCTGGCTTTGCTTTTCATGTGCTTCTAGTTGGTGCCATTTTGGGCACCTCGCTGGGCTTCCAACCCAGCTTTCAACAAGACAGAAATGCAATGCCCAATGCAGATGTTGGTGAGCCATTGTTTCTGACACCTCTTCTGGACGCTGGTCGAGTGGACGAAGCTCGGAACCTGAGCAGGGTTGGACCCCTGGTGGGCACGTCCATCGAGAGCTACTCTGGCTATTTCACAGTCAATGCAGAATTCAATTCCAACATATTTTTCTGGTATTTTCCAGCCAAGGTACCGTAAATGATGTTGTCTGAGTGTAGTTGCAATAGCTGGTGTGTGAAAAAACGAATGGTTGGGTTAATATCGCTAATAACTTAAAAACTAGAGCTTGTTTCAGTTTAATTGTATTTGTGCCGAAAACCCACACTTATACAGATTTTATTTGTGCAACATGAGACAAGAACACATTTTTTTCAGAACGTGAGCTGTACTTATAGCTGGTACGTCGTGTACGTTTGAAAAGCATTATACGTTAATCCACACTCGATCGGTGGGTTCTCGCTTTTTCAACTTTTGTCTTTCAAGTCAGACTCTGTTAAAAGCGAGAACGTAGATTAATGCTGACCCATTCCACACCCAATCGAGTGTGGATTAACGTTTAATGCTTATCAGTGGCACACGACGCCAATATGGGAAAAAATGCATTTTAAATGAATTATTTAAAATACATTTACAATGCGTTTTATAATATATGTAGATTGAGCCCCAGAACAACCTGGGAATGCATTTCAAAATGTAGTCCGAAATATATTTGTATTATATCTCCAAATGTATTTGGAAATGCATTCACAAATATATTTCTTTATACATGAATTAATGTATTTGGAAATGCATTCACAAATATATTTCTTTATACATGAATTAATGTATTTGAAAATGCATGGGCAACCTGGAAATCTTTATGTAAATGATACAAAAAACAAAATATTGGAAAATATACCACGTTTATTTTAAACTAATGTATACATTACAAAAATGTCGATGCATTAATTGCATGTGGAATATTAAATGTTTTGTCGTTATATTCATATCTCGATTCAAATACATAATTTGATATCTTAATTAAAGTGAGAAGCAAATAATTCTAGAGAATCCATTTGCATTGTATTTTTGAGTATTTCTTATTAACCAGGGAACGTTTGTAAAATTTAATGTACCAATAAATTCAATTCTTTTTGGTATTTATAAATGCATTAGATGATGTTATTTAAATATATTTGAAAATACATTGTATTTGATGTATATTTAAAAATACATTTTCATGTACAGATGCATTTATGAATACATTTTTTAAATTGAAATGTATTTAAAAATATACTTATAATGCATTTTTTTCAATATGGGCGTACCAAAAGGTGCTAACTGGAATGTAAACACCCAAACGGTGTTTTGAAAAAAAGGTGTTTATAAGCACCCATGATGATGAAATAAGTTGCTTATCATCATCATGGGTGCTTCTAAACACTTAAAAGGTGGAGTATTTGCTACAAGTTATGCAACGTTTTTTTCGTAGAATGTTTAAGTACAGCTCACGTTCTGAAATAAAATGCGTTCTTGTCTCATGTTGCGCATAAAATATCTACATAAGTGTGGGTTTAAGGCACAAAAGCAATAAACCGAAATGAAGTTTAGCTTTTCAGTTATTAGCGATCTTAACCCAACCATTATTTTTTTTCACAAACAAGCTTTTGCAAATACATTCCCCAAGTGATTTTCCAATTTTACGATTTTTTCTCCAATCTTCAGAATAATCCGGAAACGGCCCCTGTTGTTCTTTGGCTCCAAGGAGGCCCTGGCTCCTCCTCGCTATTTGCCCTATTCGTCGAAAATGGCCCCTTTTATATCACCAGCGACATGGCCCTGCACGAGAGGGAGTATTCTTGGAACACAGATTTCAATTTATTTTATATTGATAATCCAGTTGGTACTGGTACGTGATCAAAATCCTCGTTTCTTGCCAACCTCTTAAATGAATTTCTTCAAACCCTTAAATGAATTGACATCTTTCTTAATTTCTGCAGGATACAGCTTCACGGATTCTGATGATGCCTACCCCAACGATGAGACAGCTGTGGGCAACGATTTGTACCAAGCTCTGCTGCAGTTTTTCACCCTGTTTCCGGAATTGCAACCCTTGGATTTTTATGCCACTGGAGAATCCTACGCAGGTTGGTTAGATTTAGGCAGCTGTTGTTAGCCTATAATTATCACTTCTCCGTTATGGCCTCCCAGGCAGCCAACAATTGGACATTATTTTTCGCCACATCAAAAAGCCAATACTTCGTTGCTTAGTTGCTATAGGCGTAAATCCCATTCTGGAGATAAAATAGCGAATATCAAAAACTACTGCAACTCAGCTAGTGTATTGGGACGTTCAATAATTATGTCATCATCGAACATTTTTAGCCAAATTATGACACGTCGTACATGATGACCATGATGATCAAAGTCATTTTGACCTTTCATATATAAAACAATGGGTAAAATTCCAACATCATTGATCTATTTTAGCAAACATTTTTATTCTTCATAATTGGGCCTTTTGTTATCCCTTCTTTATTACTATTGTGTCACGCAAATATACATACAGTATCTACGTTCGTTTCTTCAAAGATGTGCCTCTTGTTGTCCTCTCTTTAATACTGCAGTATTTTACATGTAAATATTACATGTATGCGTTTTGTTCTTCAAAAATGTGCTTTTCGTTCTCCATTCTTTATTACTATTGTTACTTGTGAATATACATGCATAAGTTTATTTCTTCAAAAATGTACCTGTTGTTATTCATTGTTTATTACAATTTTTACACGCAAATATACATGTATACTTTTTACTTCTTCAAAAATGTGCCAGTTGCTATCCCTTCTTTATTATGTTCGTTGAATGTGAATATGCGAGCTTGTACATGTGTACGTTTGTTTCTTCAAAAAGTTGCCTTTTCTTTTCCCTTCATTATTGCTGGTTTTAAAAGTACATACAGTTACATGTACATGTATACTTTTGTTTGTTCAAAATGTGCTTTTGTTTCTGGTCCATTTACCCTAGCTCAATTGTTGCCTACATGTACGAAAATCTTTTAATTATTACTTTTATTACTTTCGTAGAATTGTGTACTAAATTCCATAATTGCTGATCTGATTTTTTTTTAAATTTCTTTCAATTCGAATTTGTTGTACTCAATTGATACTGTATGTCATCATTTAGTGGGGGGAATGAAAATCACATTTTGATGATGACATAATACTTGGAAGCACCCAAATGCAAATTTGTTTGATCGTCTGCCTTATACTTTCTGCCTTGTTATTTCTTAGGACCTTTCTTCTTTAACATCCCCATATCTTACTGCCTCCCTTCCAGCCCCCTTCTTCATTATTCATACCCTCATTTTCATCTACTAATCGTTCTCATCCACATTCCTTCTTTTCTTCATTTCCAAATTGGGTTTCTTTCACCTTCTCGATCTTTATTGTCTGTCCATTCGACTTTTTTAATTAATTCTCTTCTTGCCATTTGTGGAAACTCATCGTCCAATTAATTTTTTATTCTACTGTTCTCTGGTTGTTCTCATTGCTAAATTTCAAGTCCAGCATTCACATCTTTTCCTTAATGCTATCTCTTTTTTCATTGTCCTAATTCGCTACTTTTTCCTTACTGCTCTTTACCACATTCCCTCATATCCGGTCATCCTCAAAGTCATTTCCCCTTTCCCTAACTGCAACATTCGTTATAGTTCTCTCCATCCTCACCCCCACATTTGCCTCATAAAATTCTTCCTAATTGCCTTACATTCTCTTCATCCCCATAATCTTTCTCTTTTATATTCCTTCATCGATCATCATTCATTTCTTCCATAATTTGGATTTATTTTAAATTCTACTTTTACCCTTCATCTTCGCCTTTTTTATCTGCTACTTATTTGCATTTTTTCACGAAATTGGCACATCACATCTTTTCAATCCTTAGCTCATCAATCCAGGACAATTTAAGCTGATCTTTCTAAATGTTCTTGAGAAAAAATATTTTATTTCGTTAATATCGTTATGTCAAATCAATGCATATAAAAATAGAGATTTTCAATCCTTTCAGGCAAGTATGTCCCTGCTATTGCCTACACCATTTTCTCAGAAAATCCTGGAGCACAGCTCAAGATCAACCTGAAGGGAATTGCAATTGGTGACGCTCTCATCGACACCAAATACCAGTACAATTATGGGGATTATCTCCACAATGTGGGCCTCATTGATGACGAAGAATTGGCCAGATATGTTGAGCAACAGAACGAAATGATAGCAAACATTGAAGCGGAACGGTACATGGACGCATTGGTCAACTTTGACATTATGGTCAATGGTGGCTTCGTGTCTCCAGTTTCTTTCTACAGGAATTTTACAGGGCTGTTTGACACCTACAACTACTTGCTCACTTTTAGTCCCATAGATCAAAATTACTACGGTATCTATGTCAATCAACCAGAAGTTCGTCAAGCCATTCACGTTGGCAACCTCACCTACAACAGTGGGGCCATAAGCCAGGACCACCTGTTGGGGGACATCTGCAAGTCCACCAAGCCCTGGATTGAAACCCTGCTGAACAACGATTACAGGGTCATGCTGTACAGCGGTCAAGTGGACGTCATCGTGCCCTACTCAACTTCTGTCAACTTGATCAATAACTTTGACTGGATTCACGCTGATGACTACAAGACCCAGCAGAGAATCATCTGGAAGGTCCAACCTGATGACATTGAAATTGCGGGATATGTCAAGCAGTCCTACAATTTTTATGACGTTATGGTCAGAGATGCTGGCCACATACTGCCCTATGACCAGCCCAGAGTGGGCTTTGACATGATCACAAAATTCATATTTAATCAGCCATTCACCCAAGCTACTAAATGAAATGACTAGGCAGTGACAGGGTTGTTTACCAACTGCATTTGAATCAGCATTTTTGGAAAAATCATGATAATAAAGTATGATGAACCCTGGAAAGTACCGGTATTGTCTTTTTCTCAAGGATTTTAAGATCGACGAAACTGGGTTGTGAAATGTGAAATGTACGTATATTTAATTTTTAAATTAATTTCCAGATTTGCCATGTAAGTTTTGCCGGTCGAATCTTTTATTAATTACTCATAATGAGGATAACGAATTTAAAATTCAGTGGAAAAGTACAAAATTCATGTTTATTCAGTCATTCATCCAAAATGGTAAAATGGGAAATGAAATGGTTAGGCATTGGCTAGGTTGTTTACCAATTTGAATCAGCATTTTGGCAGAATTATGATAATAAAATATGATGAACCCTGGAAAGTTTTGTCTTTTTTCAATGATTTTAAGGTGGACGAAATTGGATTGTGAATGGGAACGTGAATAGTGAATTATTGGGAATGTGAATTATTTTTAAATTAATTTATTTTCCATAGAAGGTTTGCACATTGACTGTTTTGCATTAATTACTCCTAATGAGAATAACGGATTGTACAACAGTTGAAAGTACAAATTTCATCCATTCCTCCAAATGGTAAATGAAATTATAAGGCACTGGCAGGGTTATTTACCAATTTGCATCAACATTTTGGAAAAATCATGATAATAGAGTATGATGAATACTGGATAGCAGGCCTTTTTTCAAGGATTTTAAGGTGACAGTGTAAGGAAACTGGGATGTGAAATATATTTATATTTTTATTTTTAATGTAAATTCAAGATTTTCAATATACATGTACGTTTTGCAGATCGAATCTTTTATCAATTACTCATAATGAGGAGAATGAAGTATGGAACGGTGGCAAGTATAAGTACATCTTTATTGTAAGGATGCAAGTATTTCACTCCAATTATTCTTCTTCCAGTCAACGTACATGAAGGTAAGTGAAAACTTCTTTTATGTGATATTGGAAGGATTTAAAAAATACATCACAGGGTTCTTGAAACCATTTCCAGTCTTGCTTAGTGAAACTGACTTTTGTATTTGGCAATGTGAAGGGGCAGCTCGAATAAAGGAAATAATAAAAGCACGTTTCTGGAAGCATTTGTTTCACTCACCCTTCTTTTACGATTTTTATTTGAAAATCTCAAAAGAACCCTGATGCAGCCCCGTTGTTGTTTGGCTTTGAGGTGGTCATTTTATAGTACCATCGACTCGAAATTACAAGAGAGGGATACACGGATTTCACTGTTTTTTATTGATAATCCAGTTGGTGTTGGAAGTTATCAAAATTTCATTTTCAGTGTTGACCAACACTTCAATTTTCCTTTCATGCCCCTTTATGCTTACCAAAAGAATGTGTAACAGAAAAATACATGTACATGAAGCTTAAAACTGGATTTTAGCTGTTAATTTTAGATCATTGTGACTGAATTTTAATTATTAAAATGCATAAATTCCCTCTTAAAAAGTTCTTCTCGGTATCACTAGATGGCGCTTTGCTTAAGTATGGCCTAGAGGCCCTAGTATGGCCTGCAGGCAATCAAATTTTTAAGTTTTTAATTGTGTTGGTGCATCTTGGGAAATGACAGCTCCGCAGAACAATGCAAACTTATTTTACTTATCGGACAATAATTCTCATCTACCGATTACCAAGAATAATTTCGTTGTTTATTTTTAGCCGAGTAATGAAATTTTACCCTCTTTTTCCTGATTAAAATTTATAATTCATGCATAACCCCACATGCAAGATTGAAGAAGAAGCTCGACGTCATCGCAGCCATTTTGAAAAACATGGCGAAATTCCACCTGCCCGTCCGTTACCGATGATTTTTAAGTGCTGCAAACATGCGTTTTACGAAGATCCAAACTAATAATTTACTCCAGACTCATTTTAGAAGCAACGAAGGATTGATTCAAATGATCCAGGAGATGAAAAGGTAAGTTTTTTATCTGTATTTTGACATTTTCATACCACTATTGACTCGGGCATTGATTGCCATGGTTGATCGCCATTGTGTTTCAACTATCACAACCCAATTTCAGATGCTCACTGAGCAATTATTCGTTAATAAGTTCAATCCCAAAAAGGATGCAAACTAATGTGAAATTATGACTTCTCTATTGAAATATGCATGGTATTTATCAATCGTTCATCTTTTAGGGTACCGTATTCCGTTTAGGAGTCTAAGAAATGGGTGAATTCACATGGATTAAAAGGTATGTGTTCTAAAATGTATTTTTAAATTGTCAACGCATTGCAGGTCGAAATGAAAACTGATATCGATAATAAAGGTGCGTTTACACTATATCACAAAAGATTGTTAAATAACAAATTAGTTTTTAACTCTTGTTTGTTGTATAACATGTTTTAAAACACCCTCTCGATTACTTGAGTCATCAATACTACAAGATGTTAAATAACATTTTTTTTTTCGCATTTTCAAACAAGTTGCATAACTTGGCAATATTACACGTTTTGTTATATTGTCACAGTGTTAACGCACCTTAACATTTCCCTATTTAGACCAACAACATGTCTATTAAGGATAGCAGCTAAAGTTCCACATCAAAAATCTGCTTTATTTAACCGTAATTCTTCAAGTTGAATTTATCTGGAGATTTTCAAAAATATTTTCAAGAATTACGAAATGGCCAATATCATTGAATTTTTTTATACAGTAGGCCTACGTCTAGATGGGTTTAATGGGTTGGGACAAAATTACTTCGATGAATCAGTAAATCACTAAGCAACGAACATTCCTTAATAAAATGAATGAAACAGTAGCTGATCTTCGATTCTTGATTATTTACATGTTGATTGTGATGGAAAGGATTCCGGTGGCGAACCAAGCCATGCTGTCGGATGTGTTGATCACACGTTTAAGAAAGCTCATCAGTGGACTGTGAGGAGGGAGAACAAAGCCTCAAAGGGCAGCTAAAACCAAGATCTAGGGACGTTCAAGTCTCAGGTCTGGTTGCTGAAAAGCACTGAGGACGAGACCATCACGAGGGGCGCCCTGCTCATGGGCCATGGGCATGTAGCAGTGGTAGCATTCGTTCTTGATGGAGCTGACCACGATGACGTCAAAGTGGCCACGATTATCCAACAGTTCGGGATGACTGAATCTCTGTAGATGATATCGCAGGCCGCCCTGAACATAGTCTTCATTCCGGATACCATGAAGAGCGTGAAATTGCATTACATTGTTTGTATGGAAAAAAGAGCCAGCTTCTCTCATTCCCAATTTCTCTAAAAATCTATTGGGTGCATCTTAACTTTTAGAGGTCCAGTATGAAATCCCCAGAAAGTACCTAAAATCAATCGTTGCAATTTTGCCGCGATATTTTTTCGCATTAGGATTTGAATTTTAGCCATTGTTGCGCAGCAAACAATTTTCCAAGGAAAGCGATAGATAAATGTTAAGTTGGTTTTATTTAAACTTTCAAACATTGTGCTATTTTTCTGGCTACTTGTTCAGCACCCTCTGGTGAGGCCGTTTGTTATGAATTGCGTTGATATTGCTGAAATGTCATCCAAACTAAGTTCTAATATCAGTAATTTTGTGTAATGCAATTATTCTATAGTAAGGGCAACGTTTTCGGAAAAAAAATCCTGTCTCCAAAATAGATTATGGTCAAAAACAGTCGAAAAAAGTAGGTGGTTTTCGTCCGTTTAGTAGCTTATGAAAAATATCAAGTGTACTCTTATCCCCTAAAATTAATTTCTCTCGTCGTATCCAATTCTTATGTTGCGTAGCATTCACTAATACGGATTTGTTATGTGTAATGACGTGCATTCGCAAACTAATTAACTTTCGGAAAACCCGTCCTGTTCTAATTTCTCTGTCCACGTGCTAACACTAACTTGATCGATTTTTATTTTTTTTAAGGTTGCTATTTTTGACATTTTATATTGTATTTATTTTATTTGCTTTTAAATAAAAAAAAATTAAGTCCATGCCCTGAAAAAAATTATTCTATCTCCAAAAAAGTAGGCTTATTTCTTTTAAAATCTGTAAATTGGTAGGGTTAAAGAGATAGCCTAAAAATGGATCTTCCCCCCCACCCCTCCTCCGGTCTCCCCTCCTCGCCTCCCCTCCCTCTCCCTCTCCGCACCCTTTACAGGCACGGTGAGAGAGGAGAAGCTCGGAGATGAAGTCCCGAAAGGAAAGATGGCGAGGAAGAAATCTTTGTCAGAGCCGGGGTTTGAACCCGCAACCTACTAGTGAGTGAACACCGTAGAGCTGTGCCTTAACGGACGCAGCCATCTGAACATTAACAGTTAGTATATTCAAATCGGGTATTTTTGTTTGACTTAAGGTGGTGCATACATTGAGCATAGATGGCGCTGCTTAGTACAACTACTCGCCATAGATGGAACCCAAACCATGACCCCCCACCAGACGGCGATCAAACCATGATTTCAAGGTCATTTGACCAGTTAACTTTTAAAGTCAACATTATCAAACGACAGACATAACATGATCAATGGAAATTTCGAAGATAACGTTATTCATCTAAAGACAATAACTAACTACATGCAGCAATAACACTGATAAAATAGTGAAATTTAAAGTTTCAATTTATTCACGAATTCATAACATACAATTACAATAGTAAAATTAAGTAAAAAATCAATATAATTTATTTCAAACATATCGTCAATTGTATAGATATACAATTGACTATATGTTCAGTTGCGAATCGAATGCTACAACGAAAAAAAAAGCAACACGGCCAATGAACACAGTGAACCTGTCGCGAAATAGCGAGTTAAACAGTTTTTGCAAGCTGTAATTTTCTAGATGTAGACTTTACATCTTGCCGACCTGCAAAATAAAGAAATGAGATGTTAGCTTGCAATCTTCGGACAAACTGATGAAAAAAGGTATCAGGCATGTTCAATAATTCAAATCTCAATTATCAATTTTAATGACAATCACATTTTTTAGAAGTGAAAATTTACTAAGGAGAATTTTATACCAATTTTATTTGGTTTTTTTCTAGCGAAAACGCCAGTGAAATTGCGGAAATACAAAAATGTTGTTAAAATCTTCCGGTTTTTGACTATTTGCACTCGTATTTGGGACTATTTTCAATATCAGCTCGAAAAAAATGAAAACTATGAGCATTTTTCAAGATTACTGAAAACAAAAACTAAAGGAAAGAAAAATTGGATTTTTTTGGGGAAAACAAAAATGTTGTTCAAATCAAACGGGTTTTGGCCCATTACACTTGGCATTTGCTTTTTTCGGCTTGCACATCAACAAACACCTGAAACGATTGGAAACAGCAAAAAACCGGGTGAATTTAGTCATGCAAAAAAGCACTTTAGTTTCCACTCATATTTAGACATGTTCATTAAAATACATCAGAATACGAGTGGAAAAAGCAAAACCCAGATGAATTTCGCAACATTTTTTATATTTTCACAAATGAAGTATTTTCGTTTTCACTCATTTTTCGACACAAATACAAGAAAATCGAGCAACAAAATCACTGAAGATTTACAACTTGTATACTTTCGTTTTCGCTCCTTTTTCGTTTCATTCGTGAAAATACGCTCGAATACTACTGCAATTAGCCAAAAACCAGATGAATTAAGGAACATTTTGTTTTTCTGAGTTTTGCCAGAAAAGCAAGTCTATACCCTTGGGATTTTTACAGGATATCAATAGAAATTTCACTTCCGTTTTCACTTTTTTGGCGACCTGTTAGTGAAAATTCACCCGAATACTGATGCAAATAGCAACATTTTTGGTTTTTTTTCCTAAAAATATCCATGCCCTTGCTTTTTTTCAAGAAATCGATGTAAATTTCCCTATTGTTTTTACTCTTTTTTCAGTTTTGTTCATGAAAATACACCCCCAAAACAAGTTAAAATTTCTAACAATGGAAAAAAGTTTTTTTCAGGATATTGAGGGAAAATTCACCATCGTTTTCGTAATATCAGAACGATTTTGATGAGCGTTTTCTCGTTTTCATTTATTTTTTATTAATTGTATCACAAGAGTCTATCCGAATGTTCGTAAAGCACAAAAACTTCCATTATCGCGATATCAGGACTTCAGCAAGCGAACTGATGTAAGCAGTGATTATAAAATGATACATGTATGTTATGTCCATTAAAATATTGTTTGGAGCTATGCATAACTGATAAATTAAAATTGCGTCTAATGCTGCAATGCATGTCTATTTAAATATCATTGTGTGTGTTTCCAAACAGAATTGTTTTCATTCCCTTTTTG